>JAPWTK010000446.1:0-170000 GCA_029963805.1 Aromia moschata
ACCTACTATACCTATCTTTCATGTAAATTAATTTTATCAAAATGTTATAGAATAAAATGGTAATGCCATTTGTTCGTTGTTAGAAAAGCTATAAAGAAGTCAAACTAAATATTAAGTACGTTTAATTTTAATAAGTCGATTTTATCAGCTTGTATTGGAATACTGTTGTAATTTATTGTAAAGAATTTAACTAGCTCGACTTTTCTATAAAATAAATTAGACGCCTTCCTGCACGAACCTAATACTAATTTACATTTTAATTGTTGAACACAAATAACCATCAACATTCCTTTGCCCCAGACCAACCCATGTCTGCGACAGAAGTCTGCAAATCCGGTCTGGAAATCTTCCCGAGAGATGTCGCTATAATGACGGAGCTCGCCCGTCTGTCCGAAACCATGAATGATACGTCCACCTCCGTTAAACAGTACCGAAATATCGTGGTCGAAGATGCAACGAACACCGAGGCCATAGCGTGCATAGGGATGTATCATTTTTACAATCATCAGCCGGAACTGGCGCTAAGATATTACAGGTACTTAACCAATTTGTTGATACCATAAAAATGGGGTACTTGGAAACGTGTGTACCAAAGAAAAACTAATATAGATGAAGAATGTTTTTTTGTTTCTAAGTGGTCTGATTTCCTCCTCCAGAAAAATTTTGTTTCATGTTACCTGGCGCTACGACGGAATTTTGTAACTTTAATGAAAATAAAAGATATACAGGTATATTTTGTATACATGTATATTAATACCCATAGAATCAAGTGCAAAAGTTTATTAGGTATCCATTATCCATTATATAGGTATCGAAAAAAAAATCCCAAAAAAGGTTAATTTTTCAGAGCGCCTGGATGGTTGATCTCTTAATGTATTTTCGGTTCTGTGGAACAGTAGGTCTTAGTTAAAAAAAATGTCCACGACGCAGTTCGAAACAAAAAAAATCTGAAATTGTAATTTACTGAAAAACGTAAAATACATTTTTGAAAAGCAAAATTGCGCATGTCCGAGCATATTTGTAAAACCCCCCAAGAAGAGGTATTTGGTTACATGTATAAACGTGAGTGGGCCCTCATAAGTAGATGTAGATGCTCTGAAGAAGGTGTTCATGGGTCATGGTCATGGATTCATGAAGGGGTCAGAACGTTCTAGGAGGACTACATATCGTGAAGAACGTTATCTGAGAATGATTACGGTAAGAGACAGATTTCCCACAGCACGAGCTGTGGGAAAGTTTAGAACGAAGAGTGTCAATGGCGTCCGTATATCGACGAATAAGATCTTATAGACTTCGTTCTTACCGAGCGTTTCTATACCTACGCCTTCATCTTGCTGCAGGCTGGAATGGTGTAATGAACGATTGCACTGGGTACAGGAATGACATTATGTAGTCTTCACTGAGGAGTCCCGATTATGTTTGTGGGCTCATGATGAACGCAGAAGGGTGAGACGTTTCCGTGGGGAACAGAGGAATTTATAACTAGCTGTTGAACGCCATACTGCCATTAAATGTGAAGTGATGGTTTGGGGTGGAATATGTTTAGTGATGAGATATGGTGTAATAGGTTGTCTAGTTTTTATTCCGCGCAATTTGAATGCAGCCACTTACATAGTTACGACACAGTTTTTGAAACTAGCCAATATATATGAAGCACATTGTGCGTACATGGTCTGTACGGTTTCCTCGATTTCTTACCGATCGAACATGTTTGGCGGGATATGATCAGTACCAGACTGGGTCGTATATCCCATTCCCCAGATCATCTCAAATATTATATCAGAATAATGCAAACGATTTCTCAATATACTACATAAAACCATTCTCTGTTATCGATTAAAATAATGAGAATCACTGCTATCTTCGTTTTTCTTCGCAAGCGCACGAACACCAATTGTATAAAGTGTAGATATATGTAAATAAAATCGTGACTCTCTAGAATACGGTTTTTGTATGTGGATTATATTTTTTAGCAGAACAAATATAATCCATTTCGGTTTTTATGGCGAACCAAAAACAAACTAAGTAGGTTATTAAATTGAAGAGCACGATTTGTGCATAATCATGTCAGTGAATCACGAAGAGTAATGTTATTTCCAATACGCTATTTGGTTTTCAGCAAAAAATAAATTGATCGCCTGCCACTTTTACTATCGAGTCAAAAAATTCTTCGGTAATCATAATAATTGTATTTTGTTCGGTGCTGTTAAAAGTGAGAAGAAACAGATACTTAAGTACTTGCTCTTAATGCTCTTGCTTTCTATCATGAGATGATATATGTACATATAGGGCAAATAGGCATTACTAATTAATTAGCAATTAATAATTAATAGGCAATAGGCTCTACATTAATCCTAAAATGATCCACACAGTTATTTCAGAAAGGTTAAACAAAATCGTAAGTACTATTCGTAAAATAAATTATACTGATTTGAATAAAAAACCGTAATACCTAGTATTAGTTAAGCAATTTATAGTTTAATTTATACAAGTCACATAAGATGCATGTACATCAATTTAACAAAGAAATGGTGAAACAAACATTTCAATATTACCTTGGTATTTGTGATTTTCATGTAAAAAGTGCATATTTTGAACAGTTTTTGGTAAACATAAATAAATTCTTGTCATGTCCTGCTTTCAATTTCTATAGTCAACATTATTAGACTATAACATTATTAGATTATAGCTTAGAATTCGACAAATTCAAAATTTTCGTCAATTAAGTGATTTTGGACGTGGTTCGATTGTTGGTATGAGGGAAACCGAATTTTCTCTCAGGGAAATTGGTAACCGCGTAAACCACGTGACAACGGTTTTAAGATGTTGGGTCAGGTGGTCTATGCCTAAAATACATTTATTTTATGATGTAGAATAATAATTTAATGTTACTTTAAATAAGTTTAATAATAGTTCGATTAATTATGAAAATAATCGTATAAAGATGTGAAACACGTTAGAGAGTACCTATGTATGTATGTCAAAATATAGATACGTATTTCATCGAATATTGAGTGTAACATTTAATAGGACATTTACTGGTTGAAATATAGAATTTGGGCAAATATATATAATATATTAAAATTTGGATTATATACGGTTGAGGAGAACTAATTTTTTTTACAAAATATTGAAATTGTTCACTACTCTTGAGGCACGGGTTAAGATTGACCGACTTAAAAAAGGGGTGACTTTTTATATCTATTTGGATCAATTTGCTATTACTTTTTTACTACAACTATTTACTACCACAATATTTTAGAACTTCAAAACTAACAACAACTCTGTAATACATTAAGAATATTCAGAATACTTTTTTGAAAATCGTGAACTACCACGTTACACTTAACGTCTCCATATTCAAATTAATGGCATTAGAAAACTCATTTTTATCCTGTGCACATCTTAATTAATTTGGGACACGGCATTCAGGATTTCAATTGGCATGTGATGCTTTGCTTAATTCTGAATTAATTAATAATTAATCACCAACTCATTGTGTCGCATACTTCCAATAGATTTCATTCTTTGACTCTCACTTATTGTAAAGAAATAAATCATAATGTCCATGCACGTAATGTTTACAATAGCAATTTTAACCTTTGTATTTCATTATTCGAAAAATAATTTCATATTCACGTTAGGCGTGTGGGTGGTGTTTTATGAAAAAGGAATTCCAGGAAAAATGATTTTTAATAGACATATGTGTAATAAACATACTGGGTGTCTAGTGGATAGGGTACCCTCAATAACTATTGAACAGAAATATACATTCGTTTTGGATTTGCTCTGTTGTTGGAGTATGTTAGCTTTTTTTACGTTTCTCTATACTTACTACTATAGATCTGTTTACTACAACAAAACTAGATAAATAGGAACTATGGATTTTTTTAGTGGAACATGCTATATATTTTTATATAATTTCAATTACATATTTGTAAATAAAAAATAAGAATTAATTTAGAACTAAAAAATTATAAATTACAAATTGTCCATCATCTTACAGTTTTTATGATAATCGTTTTCTCAGAATAGAAGATTTTTATGATAAGAATATTATTATAAAATGGTTTGATGTGTTTTTATTCCATCCATATCACCTTAAAAATAAACTGTTTGGAACAGAAATCGTAATAAAAATTTAATATTTTGAATATTCCTATTTATTTTTCAGATCTAGTTGGTTACCGAAAAAACGTGTAAAATGTAACTGAATTCCAAATTTCGAGCTATATTCAACGGTGTCAATCCGAGTATTTCAGGTATAGCGTTTTTCTTTAAAATTTGTCCACTAAAATAAATCCTACTGTTTTGTATTTTTTTTGTAAATTAACAAAACATTTTTCAGTTCTATTTTTACATTGAAAAGTGTTTCGTGAACTGTGTGTTATTAATGTTATTATCAACAGTGCTTTCGATTGATAACATTTGCATATACTTTTACTAGTGGCAGCTCGTGACTTTTTTTTGGGAAGACAAACATATTTTCTAAAAATGTTTGTTTCCTAAATTTTTGTGATGGTAAACATTGTTAGTAATATGCCGCATAGTTAGGAGGAGGATTATGTCTAACATGTATATAATACATTTTATTGGTTCAGCAAAACCACCGGGAAGGTGTAGTTTCCGTCAAATTATTCGACAATTAAGAGATGCAGTGAAATAAAATATGGATTTTTGCCAGTACTGCGTCAATTTAGATTTGACGGGCTCAATTGGTCACATCCATAATATTTTGTTTGCCTATAAGATGTAATTTACAAACACATCTAATATGTTCCTGACTTTTTGAATGTGTCAACTGAATGAGATACAGTTTTAAGATTTTTAGCACGTATTAACAAAACTACGAGTCGGCTTACCCTGATTAATTAAAGTTTTACTTAGACCGGGCATTGGTACGCTTAAATATTTAACAAATAATTTATCCTCATAAGACAGGCGTCTAAATTTGTACTTTATATGATACTCAACAGTATCATTGCAGGTTCGAATATTTATTTGAGTGTCATGATAACTCGTATTGTTATTTTTATGAAACAATCTGCTACATTCGCCAGTTACCTTCATTACAATTTTGTATAGTTAATTAAATAAAACGTTCAAATAATGATTTATGTAAGTAATATGGTACACTCAAAAATTATTACCCTCCTATACCACTCAAAACACTAAAAAAAAACAGCAAAAATAACGGCACTTTCCAACGAAAATTTCCAAAACACAGAACAATAAAAGATATTAAATTTTGTAGGTTAAGTTGTCAGGTTCATGAAATCAAATAACTCACTTTCTGCGCTGTCACGTGTGAGAGGTGGGCATGTTTGCCTCCGCTATGCAGTTTTTTAAATGACCTTTAATGCTACTGGAGTTAAGGGTTAAATTTGTTAGCAACGCAGGTAGTTGCGAAGCGCCCTATTCCGTATAAATACAAATGTGAAAACATTAGCATCGGAGGCTTGTCACTACGGCGATAGACTAGGCGCTGGGTCGTTTATGAGGGCTAATATGTTGCAAATAATAGTGCAGGAACTCCTTTGACATATGTTTATTAATATTTTTATTTTTAGAAATTAATTTTTACCCGATATATGAATTTAAAAATTAAAGGTAAACAGTGTATTATGGGTAGTATATTAAATTCTAATTTTATTAAATAAAAAGTATAGTGGGGTTAAAAGAAAAAACTTATATATTAACTATATTTATCACAGGGGCACTGCCTCCTCTGCCTCCCCTGACGAGCCGCCACTGACTTTTACGTTGTATAATAATTATACAACGTAAATTCAAGCAAGATTTATAAAAAAATTAATATTGCCTCGCTCCAGAAAAATCGTAATATAAACCTGAACTTTCATTGACGCTACAAGTGAACAAATAGTATATTAATATGTAATAAGTAAGTTATTTATTTATCGATTTAAAAATTATTAATACTACCAATCCAATTACATATACATATACATTTATTAATACGTTACACTTAATTTTTTATTGGTATTTGTTAAATCTGGAAAATAATTTATTCTTACTGAAACTATTAAATTAGCTTATCACTGAGTAGGGGAAGGTGTTGTACCGTGGGACAGGTACGTACCTTGAGCCACATGCAGTTTTAGTATATAGTAAAGATGAAAACTTCTTGTAAACATATACTGAGTGAAGCGTATGTCAGAGATGTCGCTAGCAATGTGTATTGCATGGTTGTTTTAGACATTAAAGACGCAGTGATTAAATAAAGTTTTTAGTAGTGCTAAAGTAAATATTTTCAAGGTAAGTTCTTGTTTAATTTCAGAAACAGAAATAGTTGAATGCGTATTATTGTCACATCATACTATTTTGTATGGTATTGCTTATGGAATGATGTTACCTCTCACAGTATTAACATAACCTAAGTTTTTTTACCGGCATTTGTTTGTTCATGTAACGTGTTACGTACGTTGAGCCATAGCAATATGTTGTACCTTGAACCGGCTCGTGGTACGACAAATTGGCTCAAGGTACATACGCCGCGTCGTTATTGAATTTTCAATTTAGTAGATCAGTATTAATCCTGTACAGTAAACACAAAAATTGGGAAAAACATTATCAATAGAAAGAATTTCTTATTTCATTTCAGGCAATGCCTCGCAGCAAAGCTTGTACCAAAGCTTGTAACTGATCGTCCTACAGAAGAAAGACCTGCTACGCAACATGACGACTCCTCAGCATCTGTGAGTGATGTTCTAAGTAACATGACTAATTGACAAACAAGGGGTGGTAGGGGAAAAAGTAGGTCACGTATATTGACGAACACACCTAAAAAGGAAGAGATAGAACTGGCGAAACTTGAAGAAAAACTAAACCTGTAAAAGTTGTAAGAAGACAAGTTTTTACTAATAAGCCTTCATCTTTGGATGCCTCTACTAGCTCAGAGACTTTTAGTGAAACAGACATAACATCAAATTCAGACGATGATATGTTTATCAGAAGAAGTGGACGCACAAAGATTAGAGCAAGAGATGGAGACAGAAACTATTGAGGTGGACAATTTTATTTTAGTAAAAATATGCAGCAAAAAATCGGAAATACTATTATGTCCGTTGCCAAGGTTGTTTCAAAAGAAAATCAAGAACTGAATGTCATTTACTTGAAGAAGGTATTGGACTCAAATACATTTATACGCGAAGAATCAGCTAAAATTATTGTGGTAGAAGATTATTATGAATTATGAAACTACCTCAACCGGAAACTACCCTAGGTTCAGCTCAACAGCAACGCATTCTTATATTTCCTGTTGATTTTTGTGCTTACAATGTAAAATAGATTTGAATAAATACTTAATGAGTGAAAAGATTTATTTCATCCACACGGCTCAAGGTACATAACAGTATGGCCCAAGGTACATCAGTATAATGTACCTTGAACCAAATTTCGTCTTTTTTTATTTTTTATTATCTAGCCACATTTTAGAAGATATCAATAAAATAATCTCGGGCAGTTACAGTAAATATACCAAATATTATAGTAATGTCAATACAATATGAGTTTATTACCATTATCAACTTTTTTAGACCTCTTCAAAAAAATGGTATCAAGGTACAGCACTCTCCCCTACTTCCTAATGATTTGGTTTTTAGTGAGTATCCATGAAGTAATCCTAAACATACAAAATATTTAAACAATCAATTAGATCGGAAATACCCAGAAATTTTGGAAATGTTGGTAATTGTAACAGGAAAAAAATGTGGAAGACCTTTTCTCTGACAGAACAAGAAACTTGGCGTCGTGGATAGTCTTCAAGAAAACCTTCAATAATTCACAGTCGAGCTAATCGATGAACATTATATGCTTCGGTTCATACATACTAAAATATGTTATAAAAGTAAATAAATAACTTCCCTACAAATTTCAATTAGTAAGTATATGAATTTTCTGAAGATGACCCAAAGCTCCGAATTCACCTTACATTCCTAAACCAACTACTAACTCAGCTGATGGAATTTGAAATTCTCGTATTAGTCGCGTCAATGAATACATAAAACAGACAATCTTCGGAAGTCCTCAAGAACAGCTCCGATGATTTTTTTTAAACTTTGTTTTTTTTATATTATTTAAAATCAACCTTTTGGAACGGGGACGGAATTATTTATATTGTTTCATCAATATATATGATATTTATGTAGAAAAACAATTTTTTTTATACAATATCCATTAATAACTTGGAAAAAAGAGATATTTCCGTTATTTTTTTTATATTGCTATTGTAAATAATTTTAAATTATATGTCAATATATTAATGAATGTTATAAACACTTACCTATAAGTATTTTCTATGTAATAATGACATGGAATTAATTTGTGGAATATGAAATATGAAATTTGAAAATATGAAATTTTTATTAACTGTAGGAAATTATTTTATATACAAAAAAAATTAAATTTAATTTTAATTTATATTTTTTGCGTTTCGGAGACTTCGTCTTCTTCAAGTGGTGGGTGGTTATTGCAGTCATTTCCACTGCAAACAATGCTGTAGGCTGGTGACAATGAATACCACTTTTTCTGCAGCCACACGCTGAACCGCATCCTGTTTTGCAAGAGCAAAATATGATTTTTAAAACGTTGTTAGGTGCTGCTGGTTGTGTCATTTTGATTGGTTTTAAATAATGATTTTTTTGCTAACCCCATTTTTCAGGGGGTATTGAAAAATTATTTTTCCATTGCTGAATTTGTAGGTAGACTCTCTTAATATGTTATTTTGCTGCATCTTCTGTCGGAGGTAACGAATTAAGTTGTACGCTTTTATTTTTTGAAGCTAATGCTATGAAACGTTTATATCGCAGTTCATTCAAGTTTTTGGTAGTTTTAGCACCATACATTGTGAGAATACAATTAATACCGTCATAAAATTTTTAGCTGCTGCACGTAACGTTTGATTATCATCAAACATTTTAATAAAACTATTTTTACTTTTGTTATAGAAAGCGGATGTAGTATCACATCCAGTGAATGCATGAATAAAAAACAGATGCTCTTTTTTAATATTTAAATATTTCTCTGATATTCTTTTTGTTGAATAAACTCGTTGGAATAATAGTAAACAAACTGTTTACGGACATGAACATGAAAGACCACGAAATTTAAATGATTTACGGGCCAGAATTGTACAAGTCCTAAATAATATTTCCTCTGAAGTGTTAGAACGCGTAAGAACTTTACGATAGACTAGGTTTTTGCGAAGCACAAAGGGGCGACATTTTTGAACCACTTATTCAATAGTCATTTTTTCTTTCTTTCGTCTTATAACCGGGTTGATTTATATTTTTATTTTTTTTATTTTTTATAGAACTTCAATTTTATTTTCTTGCAGACCGGTTAGTTAAGGAATACAAAAATTTGAAAATAAATACAATTATGTTCGTACACTTCTTTTAAGTGTATGGGATAATTGTAAGTCAGAATTACGTAAGAATTTCGTTTCATAAAGTACTGAGTCCCACTCACTCAAATTCGGTAATACGTACGGTTTCTAATACGTACACAACCGTGAAACACTGGTGCATCTAACTGTCTTTGTCTGTCCTTACTGGTGTCTTTTAACTTATTCTCTTCTACACATGTATCGCCAATATGTAAAGGTGCAATTTCCTAGGGTGTATATGTATGTATATATGTATGTGTAAGCAAAAACAAATATATGTAGCGTATACCCGTAACACATATATATTTTTTTTATGATTTAAACATTGATTTATTGTTCAAAACTTTCTTTTAACAACTATTTGTTACACTAAAATTAATATATGAAGATTATTTTAGAAAAAAATAAAGACCAAACTGAATTTTTTATATAAATATCATAGATTTTGTTTAAACAATATAAATAGTTCCATCCCCGCTCCAAAAGGTTTCTGATTTTAAATAATACTAAAAAAACAAAATAAAAAAAAAATCAGCAAAATCGAAGTTGTTGTTGAGGACTTCCGAAGAAAAGGCTTCATTGACGCGACTATATTTTCGTAAGGAAGCATGTGACCCACACCAGATTTTAAGGAATTGTTACTAGACCCAAATGGAAGGCTAGAACGTGTGCCACTTTTCCTCCCGTGGATTGTTTAATAAGCGGAAGGCATTAAAAACCAAGGTATGAAAAGGTACTCCAAAGAGATGCATATGTTTTTTTTCTCCTACTTACTGGTTTATCTTTTAACGATTCTTAGGTATTAAATTATATCTTTGTATGATACTTCTAATTATCAATTATTTAACAAATACATTTTTTTTATTAAATAGTGTCCACATGTATTTTTCTTTATTTTATTCATACATTTGTAGTAAACATAAATTAGCATTTATTTTTAAATGTATTTTTTGTCATCCACAAGTTCTTTTATAGTATGCTATAAAAGTATGAATTTTTGAAAGCTTTTATAGTATGAATTGTGGTCATATTCGTATTTGCATAAGACAAAAAACAAAGTAAACTTCGACTATCACTTCGATTCTCTGTGAAAATCTGGATTTAATCCGATATAAATTGTTTTTCTGCTAATCTTTGCGAAAACTAGCAGAATTTTCAAAATTATAAGCAACTTATCTTAATTAATTATAATAATTATATTATTATAAAAAATACTAAATTAAATAAATTCCATTGAAGAAATTCACATAACTAAGTTTTAGTTGAATTTTAATAAATAAACGATAAAAAATAACACTTTTTTTTTTAAACCCATTTCTACTTTTTTTTAAAGATTTTTTCAGTTATGAATGAACTTATTTGACTAGAGATAATAGTTGTTTGCAGAAAAAACGACAATATTTTATTCTAAATAAATGCCATTTTTATTATCTTAATAATGATTTAAAATATTAGAATGTTTCAAAAAAAAAGAAAACAAAAAAATCGGTCATTTTTTGACTTATTTATTCTTGATACTTTATAAGTTTTTGGGCTTAAAAGGATTTATTAGAACAAAATAAAACGATTTTTTTTTACAGAATAAACTTAAATATTTTATCAAAATAACTTTTTATTAGTTTTTAAAACGATTCTTAAATTAAATCTTCAATTTTGGTTGTCTCATACATAAAAAACGCGTGTTCTGACTTTCCATTACTTTTATCTCGGCTCTGAAGCATCGGGGAACTCTGTGCCCATGATAACTTTTTTCAGCATAACTTGAACTAACTTTTTTCCAAAATTTCAGCCAATTTGACCGAAATTCAATTTCCATAAGATTTGTGCTGGGTTCTTTTGCTTTTACCTCATAACTTGAAAACGGGTGGACGAATTTTTAAAAGTTAAAGTTTTAACTTTATTTCGAAACGGTAAATTATTTGTTAAAAACGAACAAATAAAAAATAAAGTAAAATTCGAATACAAATATACATACATAGTAACAAAATTCTATATGTAGTATGCTAACTGTGGCTGGTTTTTAAAAATACTAGAGTTTAGGAGGAACCACTATATTGTTGAGACTTTTCTTTTACCAAGGTCTTTGGTAATTGAATAAAGCCTGGATATATAAATCTTTTAAACGTAAAATATGTCCTTTTTATAAATTGATCACTGTATTTAAAATGTTTATTATACGGAAATGACGGCATTTCGAACGTTCATTTGATCACGTCACTCATGATGGTCATACGTACTGCATACATATTAGATAAAAAAAGGAACGAAACATTAAGAATTAGGTATTCAGAATTCAGGAATGCAACAAACGACTTAATTCATCAGTGAAAAGGGTTGATAGCTTTGCTTTATACGCTAATCGTATTATAACTTATAATTTATAAGATTCAGATTGTTTAACATTTTGGAAGTAATAGTATTTCCTTCTTATTCTGAATTTGAATATTTAACAGTGAATCGTCAACGGACGACGCTCCTGTTCACCGGTAATATTTGGTAAATTGTACGATTATTTTTTTATGCAACGAGGAATTCCAAGTTTTGGAGAAAATGAATTGACCAAAGAAAGTTATCTACTTTATTAAATATGTTGAAAAAGTGTGTTGTAATGTCGGCAATGAATATTGCATGTACATATATTTGAAAGTTGATACTTGTATTTAAGACTAGAAGTAGGCTAATGCTAAGGACCAACACCAACGCATATTATTCATAAAATGAACATCATTAAAGAGCAAAAACAAGTTTTTTCCAAAAAAAGTAAAGTCTCAATAATTAACTCTTCTTCGAAAATATCAAGAATATTGTGTTAATTTAATAAATAATCTAACATTTATTAAACAAGCCTTTGAAAATATAAAAAAGCAAGCCTTTATGTTAAAAAAACCTTCGTAGTTCTTTAATTTCCTCTTTTGAAACTATGAAAGTGAAACTCATTGAATGAAATGAATATAACACATAAAACATAAAATAGTTGTAGTAAATTAATGTATGTGTAAATTGTATTCGTCAATCGTATGTCAATTGTATGTCAAATAAAATAATAAAGTTACTTCAAAAAATACTTATTTATTCATAGAAATAATGACTACACATAAAGATATATTCTATACAATATACAAGTTGCTATAAATATATAATGGATGAGGCCATTCATTACACTGCCACATAAAAAAAGTTATATGAGATATATGTACATGCGATATTTGGCGTCTGAAGTATTTTTTACAAGCTTTTTATTTAACTTGCAATGTATGTTTGTTTGTATGTATGTATGTTCGGGTCAAATCTTGCAACTGAATTTTAAAATAGTTATCCTCAACCGATTGAGATGAAATTTTGCACACACGTTTAGTTTGGATGACAATGCATGGCTAGCTAAGTTATGTCATTCTTAATTCAAAATGGCGGACGGTTCAAGATGGCGGAATAGTTATTTTTTGCGCACTCCCATGATATGGGTATCAAATGAAAGGGTTTGCTGAGAAGAAACAAAAAAATAAAACGAATTTTCTCTAAATCCAATATGGCGGACCGCCCAAGATGGCGGACTAGTTATTTTTTTGTGCACTCCCATGATATGGGTATCAAATGATAGGGTTTGCTGAGAAGAAATAAGAAAATAAAATGAATTTACCCTAAATCCAATATGGCGGAA
The DNA here is from genome assembly GCA_029963805.1 of Aromia moschata. Classification (NCBI taxonomy): domain Eukaryota; kingdom Metazoa; phylum Arthropoda; class Insecta; order Coleoptera; family Cerambycidae; genus Aromia; species Aromia moschata. The sequence continues at coordinate 13,065 of JAPWTK010000446.1, forward strand.
CGCCCAAGATGGCGGACTAGTTATTTTTTGCGCACTCCCATGATATGGGTATCAAATGAAAGGGTTTGCTGAGAAGAAATAAGAAAATAAAAATGAATTTACTCTAAATCCAATATGGTGGACTAGTTATTTTTTGTGCACTCCCATGATAGTGGGTATCAAATGAAAGGGTTTGCTAAGAAGAATACGAATAAATTATCGTCTGCGTTCAACCCTTCGAGGAGATGGTGTACTACTGCCCGGCTAAACAGTAAGACTTAGCGGGGTCGTGACTTAACTAATATCAATCTACCTATACTCTAGGCAAATTCTAGCGGTGGTGAAAAAAATTCAAAATGGCGACAAACAAGATGGCCACCATACCAATTTTAAAGAGTTATAACGTGGTATAGGTTAGGGATAGTATGAACAAGTTGAGAAACATTCAGATACAAAAACACGACGATAACTAAAAAATAAAAACAAATTAATAAAAAAATTAAAAACAAGCTTTTATTTAAATGCTCTAAAAAAGAAGAAAATACATTTTAAATTGAATCAAACCCATCAATTTATTACATTACACAATTTATATGATATAAAAGCTTGTCACGATTTACTTGTGTAGATAAACAAGAATGTAATAATTATGTAACTTGATCTTGACATAAGAAAATCTAAGAATTAAAAGTATGTATTTTATAAAACAGGTAAATACATCTACACAAGTAAATCTCGTGACAAGCTTTTTATATCATATAAATTGTGTAATGTAATAAATTGATGGGTTTGATTCAATTTAAAATGTATTTTCTTCTTTTAGAGCATTTAAATAAAAGCTTGTTTTTTTTTATTACTAATTTATTTCCCCTGAACACGAATCTGGTGTCAGACTTGCTCTGTCACCATTCAATCTTCAGCAAAATGCTGAAGAATCTTCAAAAAAAATGAACACTTTGTACGTACTAGCCGTGCTTTACGTGTGATACATGGTTTCCGAAGTATTTTTTCCCGCTGAACACTGATCCATTATCAGAATTGCACCATACATCTTCAATCTTCAGCAAAGCGCTGAAGAACACCGCCACACAGTGGTCAATTTTGCGATTCGAGAAGGACAAAATTATTTAAACAAAAAAACATGTTTATTTTGATAAAATATCATTTATTTTGAAAGTTTAAGGTAATTACTGTGTCATATATATAGCACGTAAATAAATAAATAAAAAATAAATACATAATAAAAAGTACAAAGTTCCATAAAATGAGACAAATAGTTCTATAGCTGCAAATGTTTAATAAAAATAATTGGAATATTAAATAAATTAATCTAATCACTATCAGAACTACTTATGTAGTCTTCACCACTAGTGTCATTACCGCTTTCAATATTACCAGGCGGGACGGGATTTTTTAAAAAAGGGTAAGTAGCTCGGGCTCTAACTTCTTTAAAGGCTTTTGTAGTTTTCTTCTTAAACTATTTATTAATGGATCTGAAGAAATAAAGAGCATATTCATTACATCTTCCATTACCGTCTTTCTAGAAAATTTCCTGCTATGACTTTCCCTGAACTTTTTAATTTCTTTATGTCTACACTCTTGGGCATTTTCTGATAGTTGTCCAATTGGAAGAAGTGCGTGTCTAATTGTCGTAGCCCCATGAATTAGTATTTTATGAACAGTTGGTGGCATCAAGTACCACGCATAATTTTCTAAATATTTGTCTAATGTTTCTGAAGCGTAACTCTGAAAAGCTTCGGCGTCAAGTTCATATCCGCATGAAATTGCTTTCAGTAAGACAGAAAACCTTTGAATTAATGTTTTATCAATTCCAGTTATTGAACTTGATAATTCTGGATTGTCAAAAAACGACGGGCTGTATTGCCATCATTAGTTGTTCCATATCCTTGTTTTGCAAACTCCACTAGAAGTCCCATTTCTGATTTAAATCGTTTTTGAATTTCTTGTTTACGCTTGTTCACCTTCGCTTTATCTTCACCCCTTACTTGCCACTTTTGTATTTCCAAGCGGTAAGAAATTTTAAGCAAGCATTCATACATCGGATTTTGGCATGTAGTTTGTTTGTAGTTTGGGTGACAAACCAAATCGGTAGGATTCAGGATTATTTATTTTTTGGAAGAACTTTGACTTTGACAAATAATTCTTTTTCTTCAATAAATAATTTTATTGGAGACAATTGAGATATCTGTTTTTCAATTTTTTCCGTCTCGTCTTTAATTAATTGAGCCGACTCGGATTTTAATAATAATTTAATTGGACGACAATATCTTGTACTCGACGCAGTTGTATTTTGCCACAATATAGTTTTATTAGTTTGATCGTAGCACGACAACTGAAGAGGCACTATTGATAACACGAATATGGAACTATCTACAATTTCTTCATCTTCAGCACTGTCCTTGGTAAATCTCTGTTTATATGGACTTAACCCAGAACTCCCATCGCAACCCCATTTAAAAATTATTTCAACATCGTTTAGTTCAGCCTTATTCTGCTCTAACACGACCCGTTGCACTTCACAAATCCGTCTCGTAGTATGTTCTATTAAAGATTGTAAATCCACTTCAGCAGATGTTTCTGTAACTACGACATTTTCCGGATAGCACTTTGCCTTGGCTTCAATCAGGAATGGATATGATGGAAATACCTTGGAGCCAATACTTCTTAGGCGTTGTTGCACAGCAATATACGATCTTTTGGTCATTTTCCCATCTAAATAAGTTGCAAGTGCTTCTTCATTATTTAGCTTTCGCCCTGTAGTATCAGGGGAGTGAAAAGACTTCTTGATACGTGTAGCACGTTTCGGAGAAGTAGATACCATTTCTTTTAGCAATGTTGCTGCATCACGTTTACCCTCAGACTGTAAACTTGCTTGAGCCGCATAAATCAATTCTTTTACTAGTGTTTGTCTCTAGCAATGGCTATATATTGCGTCTTTTGGTCTTTTTCACTTGATTGTTGAAATGATTTTTTGGCCTCTCTGGACCACTTGAACTGGAAGCTGAAGGTTGGCTCTGAACATCCGGTATATATGGTTGAAATTCAGGTAAAACCATGTTGTCTTTCAACCATGTTTTGTGTTTATTTAAAAACTTCTCCTTATTTCGATAACATTCTGCCCATCTTTGAGACAATTTATAGATAAATGACGAAATTTTTTTCATAAGAACATGTTCTAAGTTAGCATCAGGGGTTGCAAGATTGAAGTAATTAAAAATATACGAATACATCTTCATATTTCTTTTGCACTTTTCCGGTTCGCTAACCCATATCTCGAACATGCTTCTGCGAGGTATGACATACGTTTCTAAAATTAAGGATAAAATAATTAGACGCACTTAGACGCAGGTAATTTTTTAGTAATTCAGTAGAGTAAGTTACAGGCAATCTATGGAAAAAAAGATCAACGCGGAAGAAAGCGGAAATCAAATTGTAGCTCTCGACAAACTTTAATATTGCAGAAAATATAAAATTTTTACAGAACCAACTATAACCGAAAATTTTCTGATTTAAACAAAAAAAAAACAAGTTGTTTTATACCAAAATAAAGTACATGCCTTCCACTAAATTTTCCATCGAGAACAAATTCACTTCACACAAAACCAACGGAGATTCAACTGCACACATTAGGGTCAAATAGACTACTAAAATATTCTCAAGCATGTACCTGGTTTTATACATATTTCAACCCTCATTAAGGGTAATAAAAATTTATAATATAATAATATATTTTACAACATTAAATACCTTAATGGGTCTATTATACATTATTAATGAAAGAATTTAATTCTGAGAATTTGAGTTTTTAGAATTTTGTCCTCCTAGAATCGCAAAATTGACCACTGTGCGCCACACGCACAAAAAAAGTTGTCTGAAATATACATGCGATATATGGTTTCCGAAGTATTTTTTCCCGCTGAACACGAATCCGGTGTCAGAATTGCTCTATCGCCCTTCAATCTTCAGCTGAAGAATCTTTAGAAAAAATGCAGAATTTTCCCCAATGAGCTGTACTTTATGTGTGCTATATAGTTTCAGAAGTACTTCTTTTGTCCACTGAACACATATTCAGTATCAGAATTGCACCATGTATCTTCAGTCTTCAGCGAAGTGCTGAAGTGATGCAATTTTCTGAAGATTCCTGAGCAATTCTGAAAAAATATTTCAGAAACCATATATCGCATGTACATTTCAGACAACTTTTTTTGTGTGGCGGTGTTATGAATTAATGGTAAGGGATTTCTCCTAAACCACTAGATTTTGTGCAATCCTTTATTTATTAGATATTTTGTAGTATATCCATAATTGCATAGACAACGATGTTACATATATAATTTATTTAATTTAAATTATTTATTTCAAATTTATCATATTTATGATATTATAGGTATGATAATTTTTTCTTTGTTCATTGCTAAAGTTGGCATACGGCACTGCATAGGCAACTCGCAGAGTATGGGATGAGGGGGTCGCCTCAATTCGTATTTAATTTAGTAGTCCCGTGATAGCTGGCGCTGTTGTACAACTTCCGCTATATGTAATATGACTAAACAGCAAAATTATTGTTGTTTAAAACGCACTAGAAAAAAAAAACGGTTTACAAAAACAGTCACAAAGAACAAACAAATGACTCTAACAAGTTCAAATTTGTACTGAAGGTGTATTATATGTTAACAAACCGCCCTTCCAAGTCCCGTTTTCACAGGTTTGTAGATCGGGCACTATGTTGCCAGTCTCATTACTTAATTTACACACCTCGTATTTTCTACATAAAAATTCTGTTTAGTTTTTAATTTTGTTAACATAGTTTAGAACTTCTTTGAATACTTTAATGAGGGGAGCAGCCCCCCTGAACATTCCGAACCTTAGTGATAAAATATAATAACAAGTCTATCTAGTTTCAAAAAATCGCTTCCTCCAACCGAAATAAGAAAAATGACTGTTTCCAAGGAACTCTCCCATACGCTCTTAATCCTACCTAGAAATTTGTGTACAGAAAAACTAAATTCTGTGACAGTTATAATCAACACGAATGCAAAGTTCTGCTCTCTGGATCTAACCTTATCAAGAAGTCAGATCACGCGTTGGTTCCCCAGGTCAATTCTGTATAATCCTTGAACTCGACACTGCGCAAAAAGCCGAGACCAATCCACGGGCGACAAATTAAACGAAATCGCCGGACGAAAAATAAAATATTTATAACAGTGTTTCCCACTTACCGAGAATTAAAATTAAGAATGATGATGCCGATCATAAATAATTCATGAGCCGATAGTTCCTCTCCCACCGGCAGGTTCACTTTGCGGAATAATCAAGAATGGGACAGCTTTCACTAATTTAGCAAATGCGTTGTAAAATTTTTCAGACGCGTCTTGGCGATGGGCGCCCACACCGCCGAGTTATATAACAACCTGGGACTGTGCTGCCTCTACGCCCAGCAGCTGGACCTGACGCTGCCCTGCTTCCAGCGGGCGCTGGACCTTGCTACCGATCCCGACACCAAGGCCGACGTCTGGTACAACTTGGCCTACGTGGCGATAGTAAGTATTGAAATACGGTGTGTTCCATTTGACCAGCCCTACCCTCGAATTTTTTTTTTGCAGCATACAGTGCTCAAACTTACGAAAGAACCGTCTTGCTCTGACTAAAAGTTTTTTCTATTGATCTCCCATAACCCTTTGCGGCACGGTGGCACCGCACGGTGCCACCTTTTTTAAAACAGTTTTTTGCGATTTTCAAGTAGTTTAAATTCGATTTAACCGATGTTTTTTGTATTTTTATGATCGTGGGATGTTACAGAATTAAAATTCATGCACAAAGGTATGAATTTGTTTGTTAATTTATTTATATTAATTAACAAATAAAAAAAACAACCCTTTTCTTAACAAAATTTCATTATTGGAGAAATTTTTTATCATCATCGTGCGGAAAAAAAATATGCAGAGGTTTTCGGGGTCGCTGATTACGAATCTGCCGTCAAAATTTAGAAATTCAAATGCGATCCAAGATGGCGAACAAAAATTTCAAATATCACCGGATTTCAAAAAAATTATTATACAATGGTTTTTGGAGTGGCTGATTACGAATCTGATGTCAGTATTTAGAAATTCTAAATGGCGTATCCAAGATGGCGGAAAATAATTTCAAACATCACCTGATTTCATTAAAATTATCATATAATGGCTTTCGGGGTCGCCGATTATGAATCTAACTTATAATTTTGAAAATTCAAAATGGCGGGTCCAAGATGGCGGACGAAAATTTTAAATACAATCAGATTTCATTGAAAATTACTATATAGGGGAAAATTACTATATAAATTACTATATACTATTTATATAGGAAAATTACTATATAAATTACTATATTTACAGAGTTTCTGGTTCTGACGGTAATTACATATAAATGGGCACCATAACCAATTTGAGATTACTAACTCCGACAGCTCCATATGTAAACTGGAATGAATCCACTAGTAAATTTCAACTTTAGGCTATCGTTTTTGAAAAACTTCCTATATGCAATTTTTGGTGAAATTCAGTAATATTTTAAATATTTAGTCATCATATTGGATCCGCCATTCGGAATTTTTAAAATATAAGTTCAGACTGGTAATCAGCGAGCTCTAAATTCTCTGTGTATCAATTTTCAATAAAATCCGGTAATATTTGAAATTTTTTGCCGCCATCTTGGGTCCGCCATTTTGAATTTTTTAAACTCTGAAGTCAGATTCGTAATCAGCGACCCCGAAAACCCCTGTATCCCAATTTTTATGAGAAACTATGTGAAACGGCATATATAAAAAATATATGCCGCAAAGGGATAACCGGTGAGTTTTCAACAAAACAAGGGCGTAGCCAGGGGGGGGAGCATGGGGGCGATCGCCCCCCCCCCCAAATGGTCAAGTAAAAACCAAAATAGTCGGAGGATTACGCCCCAAAGAAAAATACTGGCTACGCCCTTGCAACAAAACCTGTCAAAAATTAAGAAATCATAGATGCTAGTCAATCTTTAATGATTAAAGACCTCACAGAACCAATATTCAATGTAAATATAATCAAAATGTACAGAGTTATTACTGTTTCCTAATCTTTTGGAAATTTGTGCTACAACGTAGGGTTGGACATTATAAAATTGTGTGATACTGAAAGTATAAACAGTATTTTTAAGTGTAAATTATATAAGTGTGTGTTCCTTTGTGTGTATTTCCTGGTCTAATCGTCAATGGTCTCAGCGATTCGTTGTCGCTAAATACTTTTTCGGTAATGATTTAAGTAAAATATGCCGCCACCTGCCGAAGAAAACATTCGAGTAATTAGAATAGTGCAATAATATACAGGGTGTTCTATTAAAAAAACACAATTTTGGTTCAGTTTAATGGTTTCTGAATTGTTTTTTCCCATATCATGTTATAAAAACTTTTTGTGTGAGGAATTTTTTTCTAATTTCAATAATTATCTCGCAATAACTTGTCAAATTTATGGAAACTAACCTTGTACTTAGTGGAGACTTAATTTATTATTTTTCGTCCAATGATAATCTTGTTATGCTTATGAATTGGTGTACATCAGGCCCTGATCAGGGTATAATTCATACTATTCTATCTTGGATTAATTCGTTTACACCATGCACATGTTGATGACAAAACCTAATTACTTGAATTTCATTCGATTACAGGTCACCATTTCAAGTAAATTGATGATTAGATCAAAATGGCCTGGTCCTGATCTAGTTCAATTTGACCCCGTATTACCTTTTGGACCTCATGGCATTATCATGATTCTGGATGTAAAATTTCACGGTCTTTCCGAATCTGGGGTCAAGAATGGACGATCCCATTCGAAATTTTCAAGTTGACCCTCTAATAATCTTGATGGACATGGCCAAGATTAAGTCATGATTAAGTTCATCTTTCAAATCAAATAACTTTATATGCAATTTTAACGGTTTCAGGTAACTACTTGGAAAACATCTGTCAAATGGATGATTAGTTCAACCTTGGTTTGACCTTGTATGATCCTTTGATCCCATGACATTCACGCTCTGTCCGAATCCGGAGTCTCATATGAGTGTCCACATTTGAAAATTTCAAGTTAACCTTAAAATAACCTTAATGGTCACCGTCACGTCAAATTAAAGGTTATGACTGAGTTCGTCTCTATGTGCATAACTTCTGTATGCCATTTTTCCGACTTCAGGTCATACATCGAGAAAATCGGCTGTCCCGTTACTTATAGTACAGTCTATATTGGAATCTAAAATTGGCTGGTATGACATCTCGCGGTCAAAGTAGTAAGTATTGACCGCTTGGCCATGTCCATCAAGGTTATTAGAAGGTAAACTTGAAAATTTCAAATGGGATCGCCCATTATTGACCCCATATTCGGAAAAACCGTGAAGTTTTACATCCCGAATCATGATAATGTCAAGAGGTCAAAAGGTCTCAATCAATACTCTTGTCATCTGCATCTCTGCTTTGACATCGACATCAGATTCTCTTTTTATAACATAAAAGTTACGCTATGGATGTTACAATATTTCTTCCACATTCATACAAATATTCATACAAAGAACGTTGTTATGGAATAAATTGTGGCAGTGTGGCAAAAAATAATTTAGATGCATACATTTATTAATTCCCAAAGTTATTTTCAATAAACGCTTTGTGGGGCCAAAATGTTGATCAATTGAAAGCATGGAAAATCGCTTTAAAAGTGAAATAGATTACCCCAAAAATGAAAGTGTGTTCCTTACATTTTAAAAAAGACTACTACATGTTACTGGTTAATAACGTCTAGTGAAATATTAGGTTACCTTAACTCTTAGCTAGTTCTAAATGGGCCCTGTATAAAAATTTCCACTCAGTCGCTTTCCGCCCCTCTCCTTGGCTCTTATTAACGGTCCCTGAAAATACATATAGAGAACAAAGCTAAGTAAAAGTATTTATTCATTACAAGCCTCGATAAGAATTTGAGGTTGTGTGCTTATGGAATAAATTCAGGAAATGGAAAACAGGTCGACTTTGTTTAATAAAAACATGCATTTTTGAGGGAACGTCTATTTTCAGATATCATTTGTTTTTGAGTAAGGGCGTCATCAACTTATTTTTCAAATGGCAACCCCCATTTTTTAAATTTAATTTAAGACACCCTTTCATTGTCGATTTAACGGTATAAAAAATGTTGCCACCTTACATAACAAAATTTTTGAGTAAATGACAATTGAATGTTACAAAATGAAAAATATATTTTTCACAATAAATAAACGAAAATTTCTTTAATAAGCAAATACAATTTTAAATTAAGTGTTCGAAATGCCGTCCATCAACTTCTTGGCAATATGCAAGCATGTGTACAAATTCTTCTTGTACATTCTGAATGACTTCCGGGGGATCCCATTTCATCTCTAATGCGATCTCGTAGTTTGGCTAAATTGTGTGGTCTTCTGCAGTAAACTTTTGATTTTAAATAACCCCATAAAAATAATCAAGTAGTGTAAGATCTGGGGATCTCGCGGGTCATTCTATCGGTTCTCGTCTGACAATCCACCTCTGAGGACAAGATGACGTCTAAATATTCACGAACTGAGCGCGCATAATGCGGGGGTGCTCCGTTTTGCTGAAACCAAAGTGTGTTATCTAGAATGTCAGGATCATTCTCGTTTGGGGAAATTACTGCAAGCGCTGGAACTAGATCATTTTGCAAGAACTCCTGATATCTTTCTCCTGTGAGATAGGGCCTCCTAGAAAAGGGTTAAAGATTTTAACATTAAATTAGATTCATTATTTGACATAGCAAATTGTTCTGAACTTGACAACTTACCTGGTGATATGCAATCATTTTTAATAAAAAGTCAACAAAAAGGGAGGCCATCGATCTGTACCGTTAATAGATGAGACTAATAAAGTACCACAAACTGTTGAAAATTCATTTGTGGGTCAAAATTTGTGGTTCATTATTGGTCTCATCTATTAACGGTACACATCGATGGCGTCCTTTTTGTTGACTTTTTATTAAAAATGATTTTATATCAGCAGGTAGGTTGTCAACTTCAGAACAATTTGCTATGTCAAATATTTAATCTAATTTAATGTTAAAATCTTTAACCCGTTTCTGCTGTTCTACTGATTTTTTTTCTTTCGAAGACTTTCTCTTCAAGTTTTGATAAGCTATATAAACATTTTCTAATTTTTTGATAGATTATTGTGAGCGGCTAGTCGGAATTAAAAAATGAAGGCAAATATCATTTAATTCACTAATCACTTGAGTGGTCTGATAATAAACTTCAAAAGCTTCAAAAAATAGTCTTATAAAGTTAATTTTATCGAAAATAAGCCTTAACTTATTCGATATTAAGCTAAATTTGAGAAATAATACATACAATAAAAGTTGGGTTTTAATGATTTTTTTTTATTTTTAATATATTAAACTGAATATATCTTGTGAACCACTTTAGCAAAATATGTAATGAGACATTTTTTGCAGGAAATTTAATTTCCTACAAATTGTTCCGAACTATTTTATTGTAACTTCAGCTGTTACGCTGATAACAAAGAAAATATGACAATTTTCGTGGAAATTGGGCTTTCGAGGCGAACACCGACGAGACAGTTCAAGTTAGAGAAAAATATTAATGATCACTTTTAGTCTCTAATACACTACAGATTGCGACTAATCGCAATGAAAAATCATAAAACCGAACTGATCTATAACAATTTAAAAAAAAAATACCAATGATTTACATGTAATTTAAATGAGAAAAATTCATCGATCGAGAGGAAGTACTTAAAATTAAAATTAAGAGCTCAAATTTTGAGGGATTTTTTTTTGATGTGAGGAACCAAATTTTCATGTGTCAGCGAAAAGAAAAAAATGTTCGGTTCAAATGAAGCGCCCTACTATACATGTATGCATATAGGTAGGTATACAACTAATTTTTTACTAACTTCTTGAATGTTTTTTTAGGGTTACCGACGCAGTGACAAAGAACTTTTTATATTATTTTTATGTTATACTGTTTTTAAGTTATGTTTTTGTACGTTAACTTATCGGTACAAGTAGAAAAGAGTAGCCATAATTTGTTTACATTTTTCCCAGAGACCAGCTTTACACGCACACAATAATTTCGTAAGGTTTTTCTTTAAAATTTGACGATTGTAATCGTCAGAGCTGTTATCATCGAAAGAGCTGTAAAATTAATATCACTAGCTCGCGATTTTTTTACTATTCTTACCACATTTTCTAATGCAACTTTGCCTGTAACACTGGCTAGCCCTTTCTTATATTTTCGTTGTATAGGATATGCACCTACCCTACTAATGCTTTCCAAATGCTTTTAAAAAAAATCTTTCCCGACCTATTGCAAGTATATTTAAACGGAAGATATTCTGTTTATGTTATATCCCAATAGTCGCATGTATTTGAAAGAAGCCCAACATTTCCTTATGCGGGTGGATGTCAACTTTTATACAAGACGTTTATCTTTATAACACGATTAAACTAATTATGTTTTCTTCTTATGTCAGATATCCTTTTTCGTCATCTTGACATGTTAGGCTTACACAAGAAGTCAAAGGGGCTCAAATGCTAACTTGCTGATTTTTGTTGTTTTCGCTTAATGCATGTAATAGCCATGCTACTCCCAATTTTTGAACTTTGTCCATCTGTTTCCAATGACGTACATTAATAACTAATCGATTACAGTCCATGATATCAGTAAATTCTCGAGTTGATTGACGCAATTCGTTGTGAAGTAAAACGTTTAAACGGTCTTCATTAAAGTTAAACTTTACGATCTGTTTGGTTCTAATTTTATGATGAGTATATCTAAAAAAATGTGATAAAGACACTGTTATAGCATTCACAACTGCAAAAGTATTTAAAAAATTGTTTATACATAGTACCAAAATAAGTATTTGTGAAGGATTTTTTTCAAGATTTTCTAGTGCATAAATTATAAAAGATTTTATATTGAACATTTTTTAGATATATCTGAAAGCAATAACACTGAATATAGATTTGTCGTGTTCCGTTATGAATTTTAGAAACGTTATAAAATGCCTAGTATATGGAATTACTCAAAATTAAGGGATATACAAAAAAATCCAAAATTTTAGGTGATTTTCAAAGAGCCGTAACTTGGGGAAAAATGGTTGTAGGGAAAAAAAAGAAAATTGAAGCTCCAAGTTTCTAGTTTCTGGATCTTGAGTTTAAATTTTTTTAGCATCACCAGTTTTTGAGTAATATAATAAAACCATTGCAATATAAATTTTTCGAAATATTTGCTTGTCTTTTAGAAGGTCTACGGATTATTTTAAAAGTCTTTTAGATGATTTAATTCTCTTTAATTTTACTTCTTATTGAACCCTGTACGATGATATTTCGCTGAGTTATCGCCGTTTAAAGCAAAAATGTCATTGTTGACTTTGATAATCAATTACTGGGGAAATAATGAACGTACAGAAAATTCAAGTAGAGTTTTAAAAACTGCAAAGTATCCTTTACTGCAAGTAGTAGTGATTGTTTTTTTCTAAAAAAAAATCCAAACGAAATTGTTGATTGAAAAACAGGTGAAAATTTACATAATTAGGGATATTTGCATAACTTGGCATAATTTTGTAAATAATGGATAGAGTAAGGATATTGACTGCAACTTTTCAACCTTAAAGTGCCCCAAAGAAAACCTGATTTTAAAAAAAGTTTTAAAGTGCTGTGATTTTTTTTCATAGTGCTCGGAATGATTGAAATGTCGTTTGTGCTAAAAATCAATGTATGGATCGTTTTTTCACTTTTTGTTCATTTTTTTTTAAGCTAAAAAGTTTTTTTTAGTGATAATCCATATTTGCATTGTCAAAAGCCGTCAATCATTGTCAAAAAAACATTGAAAAACAATTTTTTGGAATCATTTTTTTTGTTTTTTTTTTGGACAAATTTTTTTTCAATTTTTTGTAACATACTTATCCACAATGCTTCACAATCGTCAAAAAAAAATTCGTTTGATTTTTTCGCGGGCAAAATTTTCTAATATCGATTAGTTTGTGGGTTCATTAAAACAAATATTTTTTGTTTAAATGAATGCTTGTGTAATCGATTTTGACTCTGACTAACTCTGTAAAAATTCAAGATTTGTGGAATGAAATATAGCGATTCTTTGGGGAGTAATTTGTTGTAATCGATTTTTAAATTGACGTTTAAAACTAAGGCAGTTGCAGAGGTCAAAAAATCAAACGATTGGTTTTTGACGATTGTGAAGCAAGATTGTGAAGCATATTGTAAAAAAAGAATCAAATTTGTTCAAAACAATTTTTTTTCATTTTGAACTAACTTTTTTTTGGTAATGCAAATATGGATTATTGCTAAAAAAAACTATTTAACCTAAAAAAAGTGAAAGAACAAAAAGTGAAATATTGATCCTTACATTGATTTTTAGCACAAACCACAATTTCAATCATTCCGAGCATTATGAAAGAAAAACCGCATCGCTTTGAAACAGGGTTTCTTTGGGGTACTTTAAGGTTGAAAAGTCGCAGTCAATATCCTTAGTATATCCATTATTTGCAAAGTTATGTCAAGTTATGCAAATATCCCTAATTATGCAGTTTTTTACCTCTTTTTTAAACCAACAATTTCGTTTCAAAAAAAAAACATTTAGAAAAAAAGAATCATTAGTACTTGTAAAGAATATTTTGCAGTTTTCAAAACCCTACTTGAATTTTCTGTACGTTCATTATTTCCAGAGTAATTGATTACACAGCCACACACAAAAAAAGTGACCTGGGGGTCTCACTATGTGTACCATATGTTTTTTGGGGTCTCTGAATCCGAATCCGGGGTCAGTTTCATCCCAGCACGTCTCGGTTCGGCCATAACCTCAAAAAAACATCCTCTTTGCTATATCCGTAAAACCACAAACCCTATGGCTCTTAATCCTCATTTATTTATTTATTTATTTATTTACCTACAACATATAAGGGATGCTAACAAATTATCAAATTCATAAAAGCATCCACTGGCGCATTAACAGAAATAGAATGTTTATACTAAAATCTAAATTATTACTAACAATTGACTAATGTGTTCCTAACAGATAATGCAAAACAAAATATTGTAACGTTTTATTTATTTCTGGTTCGTGAGGTGTGAAAAAATTAAACTCGCACTTTTAAACTAACACTATTTATTTAATTACTACACTACTGACTAACACTATTTAACTATACTAATTTATGTTTATACAATTTATATTAGAGCGTTGCACGGAACGCCGCGCCGATATTCAAAATAGGAACTGAACTCGTCCCGCGTCGAAACCCCGCGTTATATCTCCTTGCGGAGATATCTCGAAGCTTCCGGGCCGATTCCCGAACCATCGGGCAAAAGCCGCGATCTTTCGACGCGGGCACTGCCCGCGTACGTCATCGACGTTCAGTTGGCTGAATCATCGAAGCAGGCAGGGGCGGACTGGCCCAGCGTTCGTAACACTGCCCCCTCCTTAAAGACATTTCGTCTCGAATTGTATCGTCCTCTGGTCCGTGTCGATACCTGCAGAATGACCCATTCTTGCATCGGGAGGTCTGGTAGAAGAAGCAGTCCACAGTCTTCTCGTTGAGCGATCTCCTGGGGTTGTAACAGCATACCAGAATCTCAATTCCAGTAAACCGGAAGAGGACTTCTAGCATACTCCTGATCACCCTCCAATCCAGGCCATCTAGTCCGCTGGCTATCTTCGGTATCGCCAAACTGCTTATGCTCTGGGACAAGAGCACATCCCTCAGCTCGACTAGTGTGTCCCAGACAGTTTGATAAGTTGGTTTATGGTGCGATAGCTGCTTGGTCACCAAATAGAAAACGGACCTCTCTTTCTCCTGCTCGGCCGCCGTGATTTGAAGGACTCGTCCAACCTCTGGTCTTTGTCTGCGTAACTCCTCCAACTGTCCAAACGCCTTCTTGAAGGTAAGTGCAATCCCTCGGGACATTCGGAGGTCCGCTGCCACACAGTGAGCAAGACAGAAGTCAGCAACAGTCTGGAACAGGTCACGTGGTTCTTCTCGCGTTACACCGTAGCGAGCTTTCTGGCCGTTGGAATGAAGCGACATGAATTCCTCGAAGGAGAGCTCGCCGTCTGGTGGACTGACGTGTCGAACTCTGGCTTCAGCTTGTTCGTCATTGCTTCCGGCGAAAGGGGCTAAACGGTTGAAATGGACCACCCCTAGGTTTTCCTCTTGGCAACTTCTGGATTCGGTAGACTACATCGTTAATCCGGGTGACGACCTCATACGGACCTTCCCAGGAGCTTTGAAGTTTTGGAGATAACCCACGACGACGTTGTGGGTTATATAACCAGACTTGGTTGCCGGGCTGGTACCTTCCATCGTTGGCGTTGATGTCGTAGGTCTCCTTCATGCGGTCGCTGGCGCCCTGGATATTTGAACGGACTCGTTCGTGGATGTCGTCCATTCTCTGGCGTAGAGTACTGACGTAGTCCTCTCCAGCTACGTCGTCCCCTGGTGTACAGCCGAACTTCAGGTCACAGGGTAGACGCAGTTCACGGCCCATGACGATGCTTGCAGGTGTTTGCCCAGTTGTTTCGTGGACTGACGACCGGTAGGCTAGTAGGAACAGGTGGAGAAACTGGTCCCAGTCCCTCTGGTGGTCAGAGACTACTTTGGATAAGTACCGGTTGATGGTCCTATTAATTCGCTCCACCATTCCATCTGACTGCGGATGCAGTGCAGTTGTCCTCGTCTTACGGATGTCGAGTGTACGGCACACATTCTGAAACAGAATCGACTCGAAATTTCTCCCCTGGTCCGAATGTAATTCCAGAGGTACACCAAATCGACAAATCCAGTCCTTGATGAGAGCGTCCGCCACAGTAGAAGCCTCTTGGTTTGGAAGGGCATACGCTTCTACCCATTTGCTAAAATAATCCATCACGACGACGATGTATTTATTTCCATTATCTGTTTCCGGAAACGGACCTGCTACATCGATGGCAATTCTTTCAAACGGACTACCCACGTTATATTGACGCATTGGAGCCTTCGGGTGCCGTTGCGGACCATTACTTGCAGCGCACACCACACATTTCTTGCACCACTCCTTCACGTCAGTAGTGCAGTTCACCCAGTAGAAACGCTCCCTAACTTTTCCCAACGTCTTCGTTACTCCTAGGTGTCCGCCAGTGCTTCCATTGTGGATTTCCTCCAATACCTCGGGCACTCTGTTTCTGGGGACTACTAGAATTTTCCGTAATTTTCTTTTCTAAAGTTGTATAATTTTCCAGTAGTTTTTGATCCATATCTTCTATTAGTTTCTGTTCCATCTTAGTGGAATTTTCGACCAACTTTTTGCTCCATCCTCTTAAGTTTTGCTCCATCCCTCTTAAGTTTCCAGACGTTTCCTCAAATTTCTGTTCCAGGTTACTACCATTTTCTATTAGTTTCTGTTCCAGGCTTCCTTTTAAACTTTGCAACGCCGAATTTATGTCACCGGCAATTTCGAATAAAAATATGTCGGGATTTTCACCTTCATTTTCCAGAGCTTCTTTAAGTCTATTTTGCAGATCGGCCTTTTTCCCTGTCGTCTCGCACTCCCGTTCTTCGAGTTCTCTTTTCAAATCCGCCACTTTAAGGTCCTTCAAAAATACCTGTCTTGAAGCCATTTCACTTAATTTATTTATCGCGAATTTATTTATTTAAATGTTTTTATTATTGTTTTTTTTTCACACGCAACACCTGACACCAATGTAACGTTTTATTTATTTCGGGTTCGTGAGGTGTGAAAAATTAAACTCGCACTTTTAAACTAACACTATTTATTTAATTACTACACTACTGACTAACACCTTTTAACTATACTAATTTATGTTTATACAATTTATATTAGAGCGTTACACGGAACGCCGCGTCGATATTCAAAATAGGAACTGAACTCGTCCCGCGTCGAAACCCCGCATTATATCTCCTTGCGGAGATATCTCGAAGCTTCCGGGCCGATTCCCGAACCATCGGGCAAAAGCCGCGATCTTTCGACACAGATAATGAAACACAGATAATTAGAAATAATTAGACATAATTTGGAGTCCTTCAACTTATACGACTTTTAACTAACCTTTTAAAAGTTAATAATTTTTGACTAAATAAGTCCAGATCTGCACAACTATTATTATTTAATCTATTATTATATAATCTCATGATACTATAATACAATAACCCAATAATCCCACAGCCACATAACCCCACAGCCACATAACCACATAGCTACATAGCCACATAACTACATAACCCTATAACTCGATGCTGTAATCATGTTACCCAATCTCTCACAATGAAACTGATTTTACAGTTCTCAAGCAAATATACACCATAAAGAAATATATAAATAAATAAATCTGTAAATAAATTAATGAATCTCTGAATAAATAAATAACTCCGACTGCATATGTACATGCCGTAATCCAACGTAATGTACCGGGTGGGCAAATTTCGATGTTTTTATAGGGTATCTCGGTAACTGTAAGGGCTATGGAAAAAATGAACCCACCTTTCCCGACCTCTTTTTTTCGAGATAAATTCATTGGTGAAAACCAGAATTTGCTATATCTTTTCGTTTTCGAGTTGTAAACGAAAATTGATTTTTTTGAGTTTTCGATTGGTGTCGATAACTCGGTTGTTTGTATAATTAGAAGAAATCTGTTTGCACGTTCTACAGGCACTTTTTTAAGTAGAATAGGATTTCCTTAACAGATTTTTTATATCTTGTGTAGTTTTCGAGTTATGGCATAAACTTCTATTTTTTTTAAATGGAAACCATAGTTGGCTATGATTTAGCTAAAAGAGGATTTTTTCTCTTTACAACGATATATAGATTGTGGGGTCTATGATGAGTGTTTATGCGGAAACAGTTAAAAATTTTAATTTTTTGTATAGGTATACTTACTTTGTTTTTTCTTTGCAGGAAGAGTAAGTTTCTATAGTAACTCATTGTTACAACAATGTTTTAATAATAATAACTGTTGCTATGGAAATTTACTCCTGCGAAAAGTAACATAAATATATAGTAACAGTCGTATATAATGAATGGTATATTAAACTTAAATAACTAATTATGACATATTAGTGACTAATTAATAATTAATTATAACATATTCATAACAAGAAAGTTTAACACACTTAACAATCAAATTTGTAACAAATAATGTATGTAAAAAATACGATACAATATATTTTACAAAAACAAAACTAGACAGATTAAAAAAAAAAATACGAGCATGATTATTTACCTAAAGTTTTCAAATTGTCGTCCGTTGTTTGCGATGCACAGTTCACATCGCTTTGAAACACTTTTTGTTGCATTATAGATGTGAATATTTGAAACGGAATTCAGACAGTCTATAAGACTTTCTCTCAGTTGAACCAGTGGATTATTTGTCTTTTTGTATAAATTGTCTTTAATGGTTCCCCAAAAAAAAGAAATCTAACGGTGAGAGATCTGGCGACCGAGGAGGCCACTTTACTGGCCCATTGTTCCCTATCCATTTCTCCCCAAAATTAGTATTTAATAATTCCGAGATTAAATTAGTATTATGGGGTGGTGCCCCGTCTTGTTGAAAAAATACATGTCGTCTTTCGTTAAGTGGCAAGTTGTCTAAAAATTCTTCTACTATGTGGTAGTTTATCATATTGTAATACCGTTGACCATTTAAATTGTCATCATAAAGTTGGTAAGCTAAAATGCGGTTATTATATAGGGCACACCATACAGTAAAACCGAAACGTCCTTGATTTTGAACATCAACAGTCTGATGAGGATTATCTTCAGACCAATAATGTTTGTTGTGTCGGTTGAAAATTCCGGCACTACTTACGTAACTTTCATCTGTCCAAATGATATTTTTAAAAAATAATTGGTCTTGCTCAATTTGTTGTAGGTACCAATTGCAGAAATCCAGTCGGCGTTCAGGATCAGTTGGAAGGAGCTGTTGTTGTTTCCTTATTGTATAAGGTCTAAATTTGTGTTTTTTTAAAACTGAAAGTGCTCTTCGTCGAGATATACCAGACTCTGCTTCAATTTGCCTACTTGAAATTGAAGGATTTACGACTACCATACCAACAACATTTATGGCAACATCCTCAGCATCTTGAATACGATAATTTTTTGGTCTTGGTTTATTAAATCCTCCGTATTCAACGAGGTTTTCTTTTTAGTCTACCAAAGATGGACATATTAGGTTGTCTCCTTTCAGGGTAGCGATTAAAATATGCTTCCGATGCAGCTTCAGAATTATATCCATTTTGAATAAAACACTCTAGCATATTAAACTTTTCGTAATTTTGATACGCCATCGCGCCTTGTCAATTTCTTTAATCGAAACTTTAAAACTATAATGCAAGCAAAAACCAAACATAAACAATTAATCAAACAGTAATGTGTAACTGTGTATTTACATCCCAATATCCAACTGTTCTGTTTTCAAAATGACAGGCGCCTACTGTGCAAAATCATTGAAATTACTATACTGTCCTTTATTAGAAAACATATGTTTTTAACTGTTTCCGCATAAACACTCATCATAGACCCCACAATCTATATATCGTTGTAAAGAGAAAAAAATCCTCTTTTTTAGCTAAATCATAGCCAACTATGGTTTCCATTTAAAAAAATAGAAGTTTATGCCATAACTCGAAAACTACACAAGATATAAAAAATCTGTTAAGGAAATCCTATTCTACTTAAAAAAGTGCCTGTAGAACGTGCAAACAGATTTCTTCTAATTATACAAACAACCGAGTTATCGACACCAATCGAAAACTCAAAAAAAATCAATTTTCGTTTACAACTCGAAAACGAAAAGATATAGCAAATTCTGGTTTTCACCAATGAATTTATCTCGAAAAAAGAGGTCGGGAAAGGTGGGTTCATTTTTCCATAGCCCTTACAGTTACCGAGATACCCTATAAAAACATCGAAATTTGCCCACCCGGTACAACCATTGGATTATTGTATTATAGGATTATGAGGTTTCGGAGCCATAGTGTTTGTGATTTTAACAGATATAGCAAATTTGAGGGTGGTTTTTGAGGTTATGGCCGAACCCAGACGTGCTGGGATGAAACTGACCCCGGATTCGGATTCAGCGACCCCAAAAACATATAGTACACGTAGTCGGACCCCACGTCAGAAACTTTTTTATCGGGTTTTAGGGTTATGGGGTTATGTGATTATGGGGTTATGTGGTTATGGTGTTATGTGGTTATGGAGTTATTAGGTTTTGGGGTCATTTGGTTATTGTATTATAGGATTATAAGGTTTCGCAGCCATAGGGTTTGTGGTTTTAACGGATATAGCAAAGAGGGTGTTTTTTGAGGTTATGGCCCAACCCAGACGTGCTGGGATGAAACTGATCCCGGATTCGGATTCAGCGACCCCAAAAAACATATAGTACAAATAATGAGACCCCCAGGTCAGAAACTTTTTTTTGTGTGGCTGTGTTTTTAAAGTCAATAATGACATTTTTGCTTTGAACGGCGATAACTCATCGTGCAGGGCTCAATAACAGAGAATTAAATTATCTAAAAGACTTTTATGACGGAAAAATTTATTGAGGTCCGTGCACCTTTTAAAAGACAAGCACAAGTTTAGAAAACATATTTTTCGATGGTTTTCTTACTCAAAAACTGCTAATGCTAAAAAATTTAAGCTCAAGATCCAAAAACTAGAAACTAGGAGCTTCAATTTACTTTTTTTTCTTTTTCCTATGACCATTTTCCCCAAGTTACAACTCCTTAAAAATCACCTAACAATTTGAGATTTTTTTACATATCTTAATTTCTGCGCCTAGTGTATAAATGAGTATGGTGATGTAGTCTACTGTATATTACACTTTTTTTTTTGTGTGTGGTGGTTGTATTTCAATGTAAATTTGAGATATGTTTAACGTTTTGAGTTGATATATAGAAAATATAGAAACTTCAAGAAACAATTCACTAAACATGTCAGAATATTTTACATGCGTTTAGTAATTGAAACGGTTAAAAAAATATTTTTCCATAGGAAATCAACATATTTTCTGGTTTATTATTTTGACTTAAGTACTACTAGTTAACACATACAGTGTACGTACGTACGTACGTACTTTAAAAATTCTGAAAAAAAAAATTAACAAAGAACTAACTTTTCCATTTTTTTTTCTTCTGGGAGCCGTCCTTTTCGCCGGATTGCACTGCAGCCTCTTGGACTTATTGTGCGCAACCTCCCATCCTTCTCACACCACCTATTCCAGTAGCCGGGTCCCGTGTACAAGCTTATATAGCTTCCCCCGCCGGCTGGGTGCTGTAATCTTCTGGACAAAGTTTGGGGTGTCCATATATGGCCTGCCTTTTGCGATCTAAGGTCTCGCAATCACACAGTATGTGGTGTGCTGTTTCCGTTTCCCTGTTGCAGAGTCTGCATTTCAGTTCTCCATTATACAGCCCCATTCTGTGTAGGTGTCCTTTGAGGGCGCAATGTCTTGTTAGGAGGCCCACAACAGCTCTTATCTGAATTCTATTCATTTTTAATGGTTCTTCAGTTCTTTCCTCACAGGTTCCTTTAATAAACATTTTTCCGTGTCTTTGCCTGGATATAGAGTTCCAGTATCCATTTTGTTGATTTCTGACCCATTCTCCTATTTGACCCCTTACTAGACTCTTACTCTACTCCCAGGGCCGGTTCTGGGCCAGCGAATGGGGGGAGTAGTCTGACACGGTAACTTCTAACTTCTACACCAATGACTAAAATGGAATTTTCTGATAGAAAATGACATTTTGATTGAGGCTTTCAGGATAACAAAATATGTCATTATGCTTTGTGCCGTTATAACTCTGGAAAGTACACTGTACAGGCTGCTGCAGTCCACACACCCCCAAACTATTTTAGTTACTAGCGCAGAAGTTAGGGGTTTACTTGTCGGACTACCCCCTCCCTGTACATCATTTTATACAATACAAAGATCGTGTTGTAAACCAATGTTTACCGTGGACATTTGTCCATCACATAAAATTTTAGGCAAAAATCATTTTCCATCAAGTTATAGGTACTAAAAACTTTTTTTTTTAAGTGTTTAATACCCAGTATCTCACTAACAACGCATCTCATGGCATTTGTTCAACAATAGTTTTTTGATATCTCACTTTTCAGATCTAATACTTACACTCTAATACTAATACATCCAAATTAACATGTTTACTGGATTGCGCATTATTCCTAATTTTAAGGGAAAGTCCATCCGTATATTTTCGTTATCTGGGAATGATGAGAGTTTAAATTAAACCATGGTTGAATTTGTCTCTTATGATATAGTTTCTGTGCTTATTTTTCATCATATATTGAATTTGAAGTAATAATTATTAAATTTTTTATTTATCCATGAGATATGCAATTTTTTATTAATTTTATTATGAACTGTACTTTGGTTTTAAAAAGAGCTGATATAATTTAAACATTGATTTTATTTTATATTGGTTCTGTGTACTTCAAAATATAGAAGAACTGACTATGTACATTAAACTCAGTTAATGTACAAGTTACCTACATTTTACGATCACGAAGGACTTTTTCTAAAGCACTACTTGTGAATCACTTTAGGCTAATAAAACCTAAATAAGTTAATCTGGGAATGCTAAAAATAGAAATAGATGTGACTAATAACGAAGTATAATATGTACATACATTTCGACAATTTCAGGTACTAAGTTGTGAATATGTAAACTGGAGGAGGAATGTAAAAGGTTATACCTAAGACAGACATAAAGTTGTAAAGAGTGGTTCACGAATTTCATAATTGTATTTATAAAAAAAATAGCTCTCTGTTTTATTACATTTTTTAATCAAAATGTTATGTCTTAGATTTAGTAGGTACATATATAAATATAGTAGTTATGTCTCCACAAAAAATGTCATTCTTAAAAAAAGTAGCTATACAAGCAGGGCATTATAGAAGTAAGGTGCATCGGGGGAAGTGCGGAGTACATTTTGCAAAGTTCAACGTTGGTCGACTCTGAGCTGTTCATTTTTAAAGTTGACTTTTTTCATTTTTTGTATTACACTCTTTGGAAACTCGTTTTATATGTTCTGTGTTGACTTTATCTCATCCTTAAACTATTGAATTTTCATGAGCAAAATAATTAGTTTTATCCGTGTTCCACACTTCCCCCACCGATCTGGGGTAAGTGCAGAGTAGCCCTTGATTTCACTAGTAGTTTGAGTTACAGATGTTTTTGGGGCAAGTGTGTAAATGTCCAGATTTCTTTCTTTATTTTGCTTTTTCAAATTTTAAAATCGATCAAAAAAAGTGCAAAATTCAAAATTGCTCATAACTTTATTATAAGCTTTATAAAAATTCTTACAACACTTACAACACGCATAAATATGGCAGTGTTGTAAATGTAACAGTTAGACTTCTGATGGGTCAGTTCTGCACTTCCCCGACGCACCTTATCCTTGCTGGATATTACATATCCTTAAAAGAGAAGAACCAGAATCAGACTTTTGATTGTATCAACTGTCATATCTGCTGTCAAGTTATTGTAGTCATTTTCTGTCACCTACTAATTATAAGTTCAAAGTTTTATCTATAACGCAAGTTGAAATAACCAGAAAACCGTGAAAATTTTCACAATATGCAATATTTTAACCAAAATACTGATTTTTCTAATGATATTGCCTACGTTAAAAAATTCAACACGTGTAAATGTGCTATATTTTAAAAATACACCCTGACCACTAAAAGTTAACACCCATTGTATTAGTTTAGACAAAATTTTTGGAAAAATACATTTAAACAGTCTAAATAAAATAAAAAGAGCCAACATTTATTAAATTCGTCAAAGTCGTTATGGAGTTAAACTAAGAACCGTTTTATTATTTATTTATTAAGAAGTATCTTTAGAGGTCTATAAGTTAAAAAGTAAAAACGTTTTACCTGATTTTTTTCTTGAAAAGCTTGACTTTTTTCGTGGCTGGGTGCTAGTTGATTTTTTGTTACGAAGACATTTTAATAGGAACACCTATAGAATAATATTTATGCAGAAAGACATGCTGAAACAAATATTGTTCGACAAACAATTTCTATGAAATGAATGTATTACATAGCAAAAACAATTACGTTATTGTTAATGCAATACAAATTTAAAAAAACCGTTAAAAATATGTGTACGGACGGAAATTAAAACTATATTGGATAGTAATATTTTAGTGTATGTAGGTACATATCCATTGTTAAGTAAAAGCAATAAGTCGCCTGTGTTGTCGCCTGTGGTGATGTTTTAAGGGGTTATACGCAGTTAGAAATTTCAAAAAAATGATTTTTTTGTTATCGCATTTTCGGAATGTACATATATTTGAGTATATTCTCTGAAAATTTTAAATCGATCCGGCAAATATTCTTGGAGATACATGCATATTTGTAAGGACGCTCGGAGCGTTACAAAGTAGGCGGCGTAAAGACCAGAAGAATGAGAAGACCAGAAGAAGTCGCGCGAGGGAAGAATGGTTCGCAGACAACAACAAATCGGAATATTAGAAGCTGCTGATGATGCAGAGGGTTCTTTTTATGGCCCTGGCATATATGACTCCATGTAAGTTAAAAAAAAAAATAAAATAAATAACGATGTGTAAACGTCTTTTGAAACTTTGAATGCGTTTTTCTCAAAACGGTGTTTTCAAAGTCGGTGAGCACGATTTCTCAAAAATGGCTTAACCGATAGATCTGAAATTTTAACACAACCTTCTCAGATATATTCTTCAGGAATTGATCGAAGGAATAAGATTTCCGATAATTATTTCTAATTTTTTTAAACAATTTAACGAAAATATTTTGGTCGAAAATTGGATTTTTTTCTTTTTGTTTATTTGAAAATGAATGAAAATTTTGTTTATTCCTTCGATCAATACCTACATTTATCTATCCACTAATAGAATCTTCTGTGTTTTTTTTTTCATTTTAGATAATCCAAAGCGGAGATATCTTGCTCACCGCCAAATACCTTTTTTTGGGGTACCTCCAGGAGACCGTCTACAGGAGCAGTGTAAATCAATATTTTTAAAAATGAAAAAATTCCGAAATGAAATTAAAAGTTACGACTGCATTTATTAATAATTCTTGTATTTGTCAAATAAAATACCTTTTCAGGAAAAAAATCGTAATTTATGACTTTTTTGGCCTTGCAACTGCGTATAACCCCTTAAGGCAATTTTTACTAAATACAGTCAAGGCGATAACTTCGTATTTGAATATTTCGACTTTTTCAATATTTAAATACTTACTCCTATTCGTATATTGTTTTGACTCTAAAATATTTTGAAATATCAGAGAATGATATTTTAAATATTCATACATACATAGAGAGTAAACATAGGAGTACATACGTACATACATACATACATACATGTAAATATATTTTATTATTATTAAATAAAACTATATAAAAATATAACTATTTAGCATTGTATATTCCTAGATCTTTATAAAACTCTTTATTACCGTTCGGATTTTTCTATTCCTCAAAATGTACTTACGTATACAGAATTCTATTAAAATAAAATTGATGCGCGTCTTTACCTACAAGAGTCTCATCGTATAAAAGCTGTTAAAGTATATATTCAGCAACCGAAAACCATTCGTATGTAAAGTGATTCAAAAAAGCACTAAAATGCCACTACATAACCATATAAATAAATTTATACCTTTTTTCTCTCAGGCAGCTGGAGATATAGAACTGGCGATACAGTGCTTAACTTTATGCTTATCGTCGGATTCCTCGCATGCCTCGGCCTTAAACAATTTAGCAGTTTTACATCACAAAATGGGAAGGATAAATCTGGCCAAGGCGTATTTAGCATCTGCCAAAGGAATGGAACCCAATCTGCCCGAACCGCAGGCCAACGTGGACCTCTTAAGCCGCTTATACATGTGAGCGCGATCGTGAATGGCCATGCTGCATCAACGCAAATATTTGGAATATGTCCAGAGTTGCCAAGCTTACTAAGAAAAAATATTTTACATTATATTAAAAAAGTTACCATTTATGTGATGATTTCTCTTTCCCCCCATTTTTTTTAGAAGTAGGAGAAGTCGGGGTAAAGACTACTTTAGATTTAGTCCAATGAATAAGTAAAACGCCCTAATATATAATTTCTCAAAATCTTTAGAAATTCTAAGAAAGATAGCGTTTTTTATCCTTGGCGTTTTAACGGCGAACTTAAGGTCTTCAGATCCATATTATTTTTAATATCGATTGCTGCTTTACTTTTAGATTATATACATATAAAAAAACCGTCAAAAATCGACTATTCTTGTTTTGGCTCTATCTTTTGCAAATTAACGTTTTTAAACTTGCTACTTGCTGTAAGTGTAGCCCACGGCAAGCCAAAAAATAACGATTTTCCAAAATTGAAAAATATTGAAAATTTTTCGAGATATATCGATTTTTCGAAAAAAAAGACGATTTCGAAGATCGGCTCTGCTTGCTCGACAGATAGTCCTAGAGTAATGACCCAGGGCTCATTTTTTTCTTGGAGAGTTGTATTAAGTATCATGGCAAAAAAGGATGGCAACGATTTTATAAATTTAAAGTGTCTAAAAATGAGTGAAAAAATTAAGTTTTTTCGCTCGCGTTTTTCTTAAATATATTTTTCGATTTTCTTCATTTTTCGATAACGTCTGTTACGGCAATCGTTTGCTGACATTGTAGATTAGGAAGACTACGCGAATTAAATATGAAAACGTGGAGTAAAAAAATATTTTCGACTCGTTTGCAGAGAGAAGGTGCTTCGCCGGTCGTACTAATTAGGGGGCCCCGGGAGCGGCGCGCTACAAAAAACGTCTTCCAAAAGGTTCAAAGTAACCGATCGCATCGATTTTCGCCGCCGAAAACTCGAATCTGCTTTTAGACGAACATTCGAAGTTGGGGCAAAAAAGGCGAAAATCCCGAAACATGACCTGCTTCTCTCGCAAATATCGGAGCGAAAAACGTCGGTGGCTCCCGATATTCGCTATCTGTGTAAAATAGAAGTTCCGCCCGTTCTTTTTGACACCTAGTTTGTTCCTCCAGGCGCCCCATTAAGCGCTGGGCGAACATTCGAAAAGTGGCGAAAAGTGAAGTTCGCCGGGCAGTTTGACAGTCGCCGCGGGTGACAGCGAATTTCGGCGATGGCATTAGCGAAACCGTGCGTCCCAAACCGGAATATCGTCTCGTGACCTCCGGGATGTCGTTAAAAAAAACTCAATTTTCGCCGATTTTCCTCTACCAAAATACCCCTAAGCTCGAGATAAAAGACGAAACGGGCCGTTTCGCGTCCGCGAAATTGTCGAAATTTCTACAATTTCACGAGTTCGTGTTGTAAATAATGCTTCATATCTTCTCGATTTTTCAAATTCAATGAGATTCGCTGAAAAATTAACAGCGGATTAATTGTAACAACGTTGTCTTGAACTTTTACGCTCGATGTCGCTGAGCCGAGAGAGCCAACTTTATTTTTTAAGGATGCCTTCATACTATAGTTTTACAATATACTTTTCTAAGACTTAATAAAAAAATCTCAAAAATCGGAGTCTATTTTACTTTCAAGACAAATGTAATTATTATATTCGTCTTTATCTCGTCGAGATACCCCGGTTAAGTACAAGAGAATTTTTGTACATGGTCCAGAAGTCGAGATATTGAAGATCGTAAAAGAGCGAACGGTTTGAACGGTTTGAACGCGCAATAGTTTACAGATCCGCCGCCCGCTCGCGACGCGCTCGCACACCATTTCGATATATGTTTATTAATGCTGGAGGTCGATGAAATAAAGTGCGTTATTTTTTTACTGAA
Organism: Aromia moschata; assembly: GCA_029963805.1. Classification (NCBI taxonomy): domain Eukaryota; kingdom Metazoa; phylum Arthropoda; class Insecta; order Coleoptera; family Cerambycidae; genus Aromia; species Aromia moschata. Next base: position 40,918 of record JAPWTK010000446.1, read on the forward strand.
AATATAACTATTCAACTTTAATCTCCATAAAAATTGACGCTGTAGTACGTAAATACCTCTGGAATTTTTTGAAAAAAAAAATATATCGGCTCCAGAAAGCCGTAGGATTTTTTTTATATATTCATGAAAAAAATGTCAGCAAAGGATTGTCGTCACAGACGTTATCGGAAAATGCAAATCGAAAAAGATATTTAAGAAAAAACGCTAGCGAAAAAAAATGTAATTTTTTCAAAATCATTTTTAGACACTTTAAATTTATAAAATCGTTGCCATCCTTTTTTGCCATGATAGTACAACTCTCCAAGAAAAAAATGAGTCCAAATGAGATTCATTACTCTAGGACTATCCGTCGAACAAGCAGAGCCGATCTTCGAGATCGTCTTTTTTTCGAAAAAATCGATATATCGAAAAATTTTCAATATTTTTCAATTTTGGAAAATCGTTCTTTTTTGGCTTGCCGTGGGCTACACTTACAGCAAGTAGCAAGTTTCAAAACGTTAATTTGCAAAAATATAGAGCCAAAAAAAGTATACACTCGAACCCCCTCTTAAGTCACCTTCGCGTAATTCACATCCCCTCTTATTTCACCACGTTTTCCCCTATTATGTCACGAAACCGTACCTCTTAAGTCGCCGCCTGTAAAATTTTAGAACTACGTTTGGAAATTGGATTCTCGCATGAATACAATTTTTATTGAAAAAAATGATTGTGTAATACATTAAATATGGACACCTAACCTTTCAAATAGGTTAGGCGTCTTTTAAAAATATTTAACCTTTAAAATATTCATTTAAGTGGAAAATTGAACTTTGTCACGACTGGGTTACCTATACCTATGTTGATTTTTTCGTTCAGTTGGCTCATTGAGTTCATGAAGTTATGATCGCGACTTAAAAGAGACTAAATTTCGCGACTTAAGCGAGACGATGATGTACGGATTTGGTGACTTAAGAGTGGTTCGCATGTAGTCGATTTTTGACGGATTTTTCGATATATCTCGAAAAGTAACGCAGCAATCGATATTAAAAATAATATGGATCTGAAGACCTTTTTCTTACCTACAACTTTCTAATTTAACTTCCTTCTCTACGAGCTTTAGATTTTTTTTTTATTTACGCAAAACCGTTTTTTCCAACTTTACGAAATTTAGGTCATGTTCGCCGTTAAAACGCCAAGGACAAAAAACGCTATCTTTCTTAAAATTTTCTTTCCTATACGACCATATTTTTTGTTTCATATTAAAAATTTTGGGAAATCTTTATACCTATTGATTGGACTAATTAGTCAATATATGGGTAGTTCTACACATGATGAAATTAAATACGACAATGATGGGAGTCAGGGGCTGTTCACTCTTATGAGCCTACCTGAAATGTGATATTTAGTATGAGACCAACTCTATAGATGGCGCAACCAGCTTGGTTAGTTATGTATAGTTGGTACTCTTTAAAAAGAGATTGGTAGTCCGGAAGAACTAGTTCAGTCCATGCGCCCAAATATTTAACATTTATAATTTGCGTTATGTTCTTACGTCAATATTTATCTGGGCGTATCGATTGGACTGGTTCTAAGTAAACCCAAAACAAACCTATTGTTACCGGTGATCGTATGTTCTGTGTATTGTTTTACGTTATAAGTTCTGTAGTTTTGTGTTTAATTTGTTTCCATGTGTTAATTTATTTTGTGTTTTATTTGTTTATTGGGTATTATATATTCTTATTTGAGACTTAGTTGAGTTAATATTACATTAAAAGAAGGAGAACTAGAACTGGTACCAGGTGTGTTATAAATGAAATTTCATGTAAAGAAAGTTATGCCTTTACATTTTTTTTTATTTTATATAAATGGCTACTTTCAAATAATTTGTACTTAAATGTGATTGTGTCTTGTGTATAAATGTGATTGTGAATGAGTATAAATGTGATTGTGAATAAAGGAATCTTACATCTAAAACAATTGAATTTGGTATTTAATGGTTTCAATATCTCAAATATCCTCCTTTTTTCATCACAGCATATCTTTAAAATTTATTTTTTGGCCCTAGTTTTTTGAGGAACGGTTTCAAATATAGTTTTGTGGACTTTTTTAAGTGTTCCCTTATGGACGAAACGTCTTTATATATATATGACAAGAATAACATAATCATATTTAGTATATGCTAGATAAGGATAAAAAAAACTTTATGTAACTCCAGTATGATTATGCTATTTTTATATACATACGTTTTGTCCATAATGGAACTCTTAAGAGTCCGCAAACTCTATTTTATTTGAATTGGAATATAGCGCCATCCGCCATATTAGTTAAAATTAGTTTGAGACCAATTCAAGAGATGGCGCTCCACGGTTTCATTTAATTGATAGAGAGTTCCATCTATCTCTTCTTTTATCTATGATGGGAGTCTCATTTTTTATCGATAATTGAGATACAAAGTAAGAACTGTCAAAGATGTACTCTAACAAAACTAACCTCAAACGCGCCAGACAAAATTATAATAAAAATTCATTTTATAGCTGTTTTTGTGTTTTTGAGGTCATGCCCAGTAAACCATCAGGATCATCTATGTTCAATTTCAGGTCACTCATAAAATCAGTCGTTCTACCGACATTACTTCTCTCAGTGTCAGATTCTTCGAAAATATCATCAACATTTGCTCTAGAATATTTTACGATGCCTAATTACGGTAGAATATTTTACGACGCCTAATCGAAAGTGCAGTCGCTCTCGTCGCTGCAAAAACAACTAATAGTTTTAGAAAATTATGCATTTTCCTGTACTTGGTGGACTTGCAAAGTGCCGTTAAAAGGAACCAAAAAATGTAAACCCAGCTAAGTGATACACAGGGCAGTAATATTTTCGATGTATTTCGCCAACATCGTGAAGTAAGTATAATTTGTATTAAATGCAATGTTATTAAATTAATAAATGCAAGCTAACTTAAAAATTCTGTGTAATATCAAAATATAGATTAATATTGTTTATGTAAATATGTACCAGGTGAGTGAGAAGTCTGGCCCAGACTCAAAAATCGATGCCGCCGTTTGGTGAGTTGGCCGAAACATGAGTTTCATTAGGTTTACTTCACTCCCTACTTTGAATAGTAAGATCGGTAACGTACGTACTATTTGTTTTGGCGGTGATTTTTAACCTTATTTGTAACCGACAGGGAAGTGAGACAGGATTTATGTCGCCCATATTCAGCAGTGAACAAAGTGACGAAAATAAAGAAAATAAAGAATTCAAGTAATACCTATCGTAACTTTCATTTTAGTGGTATTTTTTACTAATCAACTTCTTACACGTTTTCATTGTGCTTTACGTCGTAAATTTTGGAAAGTCGCCTCATTTTTCTTTGAGATTTTTTTATTTAAACGAGTTGAATTTTAGTGCCCAGATACAAGCCGAGTTGAATTTAATTAATATGTCATAATAAATAACTTCTTATAACTTTCATTGCTGAATTAAGTAGCTACAAAGTGAGCTCCTCAAAATTCCCAAATCTGTAGAAATACCCATATATTAAATTATACACGGTGGAGACTTTAACTGGAATATATTCGCTAGCGGGGTGGTGAATGATTTTTCAAAAAATTCCTGAGACACGTCAACTTTTAAATGTACTTACCTACATTTTGCAAGTAATGTGAAAAATATAGCCCTTCAGGGGGTGGCTGAAACCACCCTCGACATGATTTTTTTCAAATGCAACCCTATGGCTTGTGACCCCTCATTGTAAAGCTGGTGGAAAGAGGAATCCAACGCACTGATCAAATTTTAATTTTTAGTATGTTTGTAGGGTTGAATACAATTAAAACGTAATTTTATAGTTTAATTTATTTTTAACGCAACAATTTCGTACTCAAAATGTGTGTTGTTTAGTTTTGGAATGTAAACCTTACTTTTCATGTCCCCACAAAAAATTCCAAGCAATTTTTTGCCACAACTGATATTTGTTATTTTTTGCTAGTGTTTTTACACGGCTGCAAAGAGTAATTTAGTTTGTATGCTGTATTCAGAGTTTGAAACGAAGTGTTATTTCAAATTGGTGAAAATGTCTTATTTAACTAAATCACTAAAAATCGAAATTTTGATGATGATTGGATATGGTGATAGGGCGCGAACTCAATGCGAAGTTGTTCGCTTGTTTCGAGAAACGCATCCTGACTTGCCATCACTAAATCAAGGTACCATTAGTAAAATTGAGGCACAATATCGAGAGATGGGTCATGTCAGGAAAGTACCGAGTAAGAGGCAGGCTGTTGTTGATGACGACACGAAGTTGAATTTGTTGCTTGCTCTAGAAGAAAATCCAATCACTCCAGCCCGTCAACTGGCCCGTGATAGTAATCTTAATAAAAAAAAAACGGTTTTAAAAATACTTAAATATGAGAAAAAACGCCCATATAAAATGCAAGCTGTTCAAGAGCTACTTGAAGATGATCCAGATCGACGAGTGGAATTTTGCGATTTATTGATGACTTGTATTGATCAAAACCAGTTATCTTTAGAGTGGATAGTTTTCTCTGACGAGGCTACTTTTACATTAAATGTAATAAATACAAGATAGAATTGTAGGACCATTTTTCTTTGATGACACTCTTAATGGAGCAAGATACTTGCGTTTACTCCAGCACGAACTAATGCCAGTGCTATGTCATTTATTTCCAAACCCCCTTAAACCCTGACTTGACCGACGGAGAGGTTATGGTTTCAGCAAGATGGGGCCCCACCACACTATGCTGCCATTGTTCGTCAGTATCTGGACAGAAATTTTCCCGGTAGGTGGATTGGGAGGCGAGGTAATATTGAGTGGCCAGCAAGATTTCCAGATCTTACACCACTGGATTTCTTTTTGTGGGGACATCTTAAAAGTAGGGTTTACATTCAGAAACCCAACAACATAGCAGATCTGCAGGAAAGGATAAGAGAGGAAATCGGAAAAATAACACCGCAAATGTTGCATAATGTAAGGGACGAAACCTACCACAGACTGGGATGCTGCCAACAAGTGAATGGTGCACATCTTGAACAATTGTTACGTTGAAAATAAATTTAATTTTTAAATTGTTTTAATTGTATGCAACCCTACAAACATACTAAAAATTAAATTTTGATCAGTGCGTTGGATTCCTCTTTCCACCAGCTTTACAATGAGGGGTCACAAACCATAGGGTTGCATTTGAAAAAATCATGTCTATGGTGGTTTCAGCCACCCCTGAAGGGCTATATTTTTCATATTACTTGCAAAATGTAGGTAAATACATTTAAAAGTTGACGTGTCTCGGGAAATTTTTTGAAAAATCATTCACCACCCCGCTAGCGAATATATTCCAGTTAAAGTCTCCACCGTGTATATGTACTTTGACTTATTAGTAAGAATTCACAATTTTATTGCTGTTCAGCAGCCACGCGATCGAGGACATATAAACTGTAAGCCTACTCTAGAATTCCGAAAGTATACGAATAAGAACGACAGATAAGAGTATTTATTAAATTACCTGCAGTTTTACTTACTTAAAAATTATTATTTATTTCATTATAAAAAAGAAATGCTTCGTTTCGGTACGTACACGTAAACACTTAATTTTGTTTTTACAGTCCACCACTATACAGAGTGTTCCTAAAAGGTATGTCATAAATTTTAATTTATGGTTCATTTTTGTATGATATTTCCGTCATGTGCAGAGACAAACGGTTCAAATTTGGCATGAGCATTTATTTTTAGGATGCAAATAAGCAGATAACTTTTTATCTATCTCACTTACAATTCAAGGGGTAGTTAACCTGAAACTATTTTCGCTTTTGACCCATATTTCTTAGACCCGACAAATTATCTTAAACTTGGCTTTACCATATTAAGCACAATTAAAAAGTAAAAAATAATCTTACTCCTGTTCAAAATTCAAAAAAGTCAACCGTTTTCGTGAAAATTGTATTTAAAGATATCTGGCCTTATTATTTTGACCGTTTAATTTTTTCGATAAGAGGTGGGCTACGAAAACAAAATCTTATATCTGCTTAATGGACGGTAGATGTTAATTTGACAGAAAACGTAAAGAATTATTAAGTTTCTTTAAAACAAAAATTTAATTGGCTTTGAAAATAGGTAAGTTAATTAAGCTCCTCAAGGAAGCATATTTGGATTTAGGTAAATTGTGTTAAATAGACATAATTTTGATCCAGGAACACGCTATGAAATTTATGACAAACCTTTTAGGAACACCCTGTATATTTACTCATATTTTTTTCTCATTATTAATGAGAAATTTGCTAAGCAATGGCAGATATACATCTGCAAAGTCTAAGAACGATTAAATAAGCTTACGAACCCGGACCCCACTTTGACCTCCTCTTGGCTTTAACGGTTTATCTACATATGTATATGACTTAATGGGACGCACTGGGTATATTCTCTTCCCTTTTTTTTTATCGATATCACAATCAATTTTTTTTTGTTCTTCCAACACATTTTCATTTTCTATATCGTTCAAGGTATGTATAGATTAAAAAGTTTAACATTAAAATATTAATTATTGAAAAACAATGGGCATGACATACCCATGTGTGCCGAAACCATCGAGCAGCGATAGTGCGCCCTATTGAGGGTTGTCTAGTTGGTCTGCCTACATCTTGAGTGATTAAAGTTTACATGTTAGAAATATTGGCTGGTCATGATTGTAGTTTTCGAGAGCGTATCATAGTTAACCTAAATTAAAGTGACCAGATTTTGATCTTGCCAAAGACGGACATGTTCAGCTGCTTCACATCGACAAAGCTAGAGTTAATTTTTCGCGCTGTGAGGCGCGAGCAAATAGTGCCGCATGCGAAAATTTTTAAAACTTTCAAGGTCACGCGTTTTCCTGGCACCAGAATTTCGATGAAAAATACATTTACATAAAAATATAGACTTTCACAAGGATACTTTTTGGAATTTGATGCCTTTTAAAATACTAATATTTAATCACGAATTACCTACTATATAGTACGACTAAATAAATAAACAAAAATATGCAGCAACATACAACATACAGTAAGGCCTAAGGTGCAAGAAGAGACGTAAAGATATGACTGAGTTACATTAAAAGAAAATGCTTGATATGTTTTGATTTTATTTTTTTTAAAGTTACATGCTACACAGTAATCGACACATTTTGGGTAATATATAAGTATAAAATAACACATAATAAAATTTCTAGTAAAATAACACAACATTTTTTAGTCTAGAAGACGTAAGTACAAGGCCATTTTAATAAAAAAAATTTCAATGACGGACTGCTCTTGAAGACGGACAAGAATTCTGAATGACGGACTGGCCGTCATAATGACGGACGTCTGGTCACTTTAACCTAAATACTGAAAATTCACCGTTTGTTTTTGTATTTGTACGCATTGCGTAATAGCCTAAGAGCTCGTGACAAAAAACTGCAAACATTTTGTAAAGACCCATATTTCAAAATAGTGTTATATTAAGGGTGAATATGAGTCAGTAACCACTCGCAAGATCAGTTATCGGGACAACTAGCAGCTGGACGCATTGGAGCTATCGCTAATATAACCGCTTCTATAGGTAGGTATACATAATTCATCACCCCGGAAGAAAAATGACATAACTGAAAAAAGGCTATTTTTAGCAGTAAATTACATTTAAAAATGACACTTGTTTTAAAATTCATACTGATTATTATTACTTGTAATTACAGTACTGTTAACTTTTTTAGAGGAAATGGTTATTTCCAAATTATGTTGAATACTATCCTTAGATTTTGAAATAACAGACACATCTCAACTGAAGTTGTGACATTATTTCAGTTTCACAGTCCCAGTTTTTAGTGGGACAAATCTGCACTCTGACGTCAAGCTTAAAGCGTTTAAGTTATTGCAATTGCAATCATTTTAAATATACAGTGTGTCCCAAAAAGTTGGAAACAGGCCCGCAGAATCGAAACTATTAGTATTTTCAAAAAAAGTTTCCTACAAAAAACATTCGCATCATAAACCGCCATCGGCCAGTCAAAAATGACGTCGACATACGTCTACAGGGTGTTTCAGAAATAAGAAAAAACTGTTTCGGTTAAATGGCAACACCGTTTAATTATGGCGATATACGAAAAATCGACGCGATAGTCAAATGTTTACGAATTAATGCTGCTGGCCCAAAAAGTTGGAAACAGGCCGAGAGGAATGTCGATGTCGTTTGGACTGGCCGATGGCGGTTTATGGTGCGAATGTTCTTATAGGAAACTTTTTTTGAAAATACCAATAGTTTTGACTGCGGGCTTGTTTCCAACTTTTTGGGCCAGCAGCGTTATTTCGTAAACATTTGACTATCACGCCGATTTTTCGTATACCCCCATACTTCGGCATTCTAAACAACTTGTCTTAATAACTTTTTTTGATTAGACGCGAATTAAGCGGTGTTGCAATTTAACCGAAACAGTTTTTTCTGATTTCTGAAACACCCGGTAGAGGAATGTCGACGTCGTTTGGACTGGCCGATGGTGGTTTATGGTGCAAATATTTTTTGTAGGAAACTTTTTTGAAAATACTAATAGTTTCGATTCTGAGGGCCTATTTCCAACTTTTTGGGACACACTGTATAACTCAAAAAATGTACTTTTTGAGTTATGTCACTTTTCTTCCGGGGTGACGATATATTCCATTATATCAAAATCAGAAGCGCATTAGCGGCTGTTTAGCCGCCGAGATTTTAAAAACGCAACTTGTTAAGGGGTTACATGGGTTTCAGAGGCCAAAAAAGCTATTTTTCTCGATTTTTTACTCTTACTACAGAAGAGTTTTTTTTATTAAGTTTTTTTTTTTTGCATATTATTAGATAACTTTTGAACATTTAAAAAAAAATTGATGTGAAAATATGATAAATTGAATTGATGGCAGTCGATTTTCGGAGGTGCCTCGACAAAAAGGTAGTTGGCGGTAGTCAAAATTACTTGCGACTGCTTCATCTGAAAAATAAATAAAAAAAACATATTTTCTTTTAGTATTAGAGTAAAACTAGTCCCTGAACGAAGGATTTAAAAAAAAATTAAAATTGAATTTTTGGCAGTGGTTTGAACGAAAGTGTCACTTTTTCGGTAAAATTTTCGGTATTCATTACGTTGTCAAATTTTTTGTAGTCGAAGGAAACAAATCCTTCGTTCAGGGACTACGAAATGATATTTCAAAGAAGTGTTTAAAATTTGGGCGAGATCAACCGAATAGTTTCCTAGAAATTTTGACTACCGATTTCGAAAAGTGTGTTTCGAGAAAAACGCGTTTAAACTTTTGTGTAGCTAAAGAGTGAATTTTTTTTTTTCAAACTTACATAGAATCGTCGATTCCAGCTCCATAAAGCAAAGGTCCTGCTGCACTCATAATGTCCAGAGCGTCCTCCAAAAAGTAAAAGGAGCAAAGAGAGAGGTACACAAACAAAGCTAAGCAGGAGCTGCGTCAATATACCTGCGGCGCTCTCGGTAGTACAATAAAAGGAGGGAACGTTCAAATGGCTCTAGCTACTACAATTTAACTCGGATCGACTTGAGATTTGGGGAAAATATTCTTAAAGAGTTGTACTATCGAATAAAAAAAATTAAAAAAATCGAAAATCTTTTTGAAAATTTGAAACCCATGTAACCCTTTAATGAGCGTGCAAAATACTGTAGACAATAGCGTAGGTCAGCATGCAATTTATAAAACCGACTGACCTTTTAGTAACCTTCGATGTATCCATAATTTCTTATTTCGTTTTTTTTTTGCAAACATATTAATAAAGCAACAAGAGCCACTGCTTTCACGAATTTCACTGTCAAATACTGTAGGTAGTGGTTCTACTATCTATACACAACCATTTCTTTTTTTGCGGTTATTTCACCTCCACATGCGCGCATCTCATTTGATTTAGCGATTATTTCACCCTTGTGGTTAAAAAATATTTCGTGCGCGCTTTGCCATTATCAATTCGCGCCCGCCAATATACTTCTAGCGACTGCTGACTGCTGGTTCTGTACACAATGTGCCTATACAGGTGATCGATTTATCATAGGGAGTGAGTTTTTCTCGGAGATGGCCGAGAGAATATAAGTAAAGAATATAAACGAAGTTTCATCGCTTAAAAATTAAGTTAGAAGCTTATTATTTTAATTAATTAATTTTTGTGAACGGTAAATCACTTTACTCACCTTCACTTAAAATTAAGGCAAGAATAAAAATATGCCTTAACGACACTGTGTCGCGACCCCTCAAAAAATTTTTTTCAGCAACATACCTTTTTTACTTTTACCATTACAAAGCTATATTAATTGTGTGTTCTTTTTTTATTTAACATTCTTTTTTTTGTATTATGAATATTTAAAAAGTTATGGTCGATTTATTATTTAGTGCCCAATCTGTTTTTCTTGTAAGCTGCTAATGAATATAATTTCTGTATAAGAATGTGTCAGTTTACTTGCTTTTTACTAAAAATTAAGACGGAAAAAAAAATATAGCTTAATGATGCTAAGCATCGCAGCGCAAAATCTTATTTGGTCTACTAAAACTGTGAAAGTATTTGTGAAGAACAGTTTTTGGCTTAACTTTAAGTAAATACGTACATATTTATTTAAAGTATTATTCTCTGAATTCGAATAAAAGACAAATGAGCTGTGTACAAAACAATTTGTGTTTTGATTTGAAGCAAAACATTACTGCTGCCTATGCTGATTTATGTGGAAATATTTTCAGAAAAGTAACTTCTAATGAACTAAGAAAACGTTACGAGTTGTGCTTAAATAACAATGGTGCATATGGAATATTTATTAAATAATTAATTTTTAATTTTTCTGGTTGTTGTTATTTTATTTACTCATTTGTAAGTTTACTCATATTTAAGTTGCATTTGTATGTATATTATTTATTGTTGAGATATCTAAAGATATTTGTTTATTATAAATTATACAGCTGTCATTATATTTCAGCTATCAAAAGTTAGGTGTAATACCAATAAGATTTTGGGGGATCGGACATCATTTTTTAAATAATGAAAATAAAAAAAAGAGTTTAAAAAATCACACTCTTACTAATTACAAAGAAGGTTTATTGTTAAAAAAAATAGAGGTGTCACGATGCTTAGCATCGTTCTCTATGAATATCGTTAGCAAGATATATTTTTTTATTTCTGTCTTAAAAGACAGAAGCTTCTGGAATTAGTTTTTCTAAACTTTAGTTTAAGGAACTAAACTAAAGTGTAGTTTAGTTTATTTGCCTTTAGGAAAGTAAATTGGTAGACTCTACAGCAATTATATTCATTTAGCAATATGAAACAAACAGACAGTGCGCTCAACAATAAGTAAGCCATAACAATTAAAATCTTCAAAATACAAAAAAAAAAAATGTTAAATAGAAAAATAACTCATTAATATTCCTTTGTAATGGTAAAGTAAAAAAAGGTATGTTGCTGAAAAAAAATGTTTCAGGCATCGCGACGCTTATCGTCGTTAAGACACATTTTTAATTTTTGCCTTAATTTTGAGTGAAGGTGAGTAAAAGTGATTTACCGTTCACAAAAAATTAATTTCTCTCAGCCGTTTCCGAGAAAAAACTGACTTCCTATGAAAAAATCGATCACCCAGTACACTTGATGTCTGACTATTTATTTATATAGGTATATTGTATTCAAAAACACAACTACAACTACACAAAAAAAAGTCATGATCCTGGATATTGACCTTAGTATCCTTATGTATTTTTCGACGCTGAATTCGAATCTAACCTAAAAAACGTCAATACACCCTTAAAATTTTGAGATCCAGTGATAAACGCCTCTAAAATAGGGTAAAATCATGATGTGACATATATCTCGGATCAAAAACGCGTGTTCGGGTGAACTGCTCAGATTGCTCGGATCGCTCCGAGGCGTATTCCCGAACGAATATATTCAAACGACCACTTTAGGAGCGTCGCCAATTTCAATTCTTCTCTTCGAAACTTCTTCTCTCTCGACTTCTCTTGAAGTTGGTAGTAATACCAAGAAATTTCCGTGGCTAATGTCAGAGCGAATGAAGCTACCAACTTTAAGAGAAAACCCGTATTTTTTTCGAGAATCCATTCTTCCGTTCTTTCGTTTGCTCAAGCTTGAATAACCCTTAAACTACTCGATTGTTGAGAAACAAGCACATAACATAGAGATTTGTATTACTACCCGATTATACCACGACGCAGCTCCCCAACTCCAAAGTATGATGCTAACGTTACAAGTACTTGTACGAACGTCGGACACTATAGTATGTTCCAATCCGAAATTCTCTTATAATCAATGTAAAATGACTTCAAGTTAAAGGTAATATTATATTAAGATGATGAATTATTCGTATGATATGGAGCATTTCATACTACCGTTAAATTATGCAAGTCGATGCAGGAGAATCTATCGTTTGAGAATCAGGATTGAAAAAACAGAAAAATCTCCTTCCGCCATATACGCTCCTGAATTTTGCGTACAACTTGAAATGATCGTAACTCCGGTTCAGAGGCACCTACAGACTTCAACCGGACGTCAAATTGTAGGTTTTTACCTCTACTTTTAAATCATGATATACTTAATACTCCTCAGGAGTCAGGTACAATCACCATAATAAATTATTTCGTCTTTTTTTCAAATTTTTTTAGTGTAATTTGGTGTTTTTTCGCAATTTTTCGCTCATATTTATTTTCACTCAACGAATAAACGAAATCTGACGACTCCATCTTATTCAGGAGGAAAAAAATACATGGAAATATATCCTTGCGACTATCAGATTTGATGATTTTCATAGTTTTTGAGCGTATCGAACGTTTTCAGTGATTTTTAACATGTAAATCCCATAAGAAACTTCCGGCGCTTTGCGGCACGGGAAAAAAAGGTTCCGATCGCGGCAGTTTTGGTTTCCGCACAAGTTTTTAGGTACCAGAACTGATTTTCACCCGGCCCGCTGAGAAAAAACGAAAAAAAAATATTAAGGTCCACCCTAATGGACATGTTAAAATTTGAAATCAGCAGCCTCCAGACCCCAGGAAATATAATTTTGGAATAAAAGTTGTGTATTTTGTCACACACAATTTATTTCAAACCCCTTCAACCCCTGTTATACTCGATTTTCACCTCTGGGGTACATTTTCTGCTTTTGACATGTTGAAATTTGAATTCAGCAACCTCTGAAGACCCCCAGAAATATATACTTGGAATAAAAATTGCGTATTTCGTCAAATTCCATTTCTTACCCCTTTCAACCTCTATTTCACTCGATTTTCACCCTTAGAATAAATTTCTTGTTATGACAATAGTTATATCTAAAATACCCAACCTACGCAAACTAATGGTTTTACATCAAGAGTAATTTCTGCCCATACTTCTTGTCATCATAAGGTAAGTTGGGGTACGTGCGATACAAAATTGGTCAAGTTAAAAAATAATGTTCCGTGAGTACATTGTAAACATTTATAATCATCAGTCTTATTTTTTTCTTATAAGCATGTATAATTACCTACATTCTAAATAAAAAATTTGGTTTAAAATCATTGTTTTCGAACAAAACATTTAAAAAAAAGCAGTCAGTGGTCGCACTTGCACCCATTTTGTGGCACAAGTGCGTTTTCTCGTATTAAAATGTAATGTATGTACGTTTAGTTTATTTCGGGGTAAGATCGTCTTTCTTGAACAGTTCCAAAAGAAATGGTCGTCACAGGTCTAAAACTTATTTATTCAATATTGTATAAAGGGCGCTTGCTTTTCTTATGGATATTTTATTAAATAGTTTTATAGTTGCTCTTATAGTTGCGTACTTTTTTCTGAAAGAAGAAGAAGGTGTAAGTGCGGAAACTATAGGTCGCACTTACCCCTTCCTACGTTTTTGAGGGTAAGTGCGTCCACCTTGTTAAATAAGAATCAGTAGATAAAATGACGTTACTAACACAATTAATCTAAGCTCTAATGTTATTCTTTTAGATCAGAATTACTTTATGAGCAAACATTTCAAAATTATAAGTGTTCGTAATTTGACCGACCTAGTCGCTCGCCAAGTTCAAACAAGTAGGTTATGTTCAAATTTTGACAGACGCGCTAAAGTGTCGCACACGGTTGTCAGATCAAAACTGTTATAAAATAAGCCCCTGACGGACATATTCTCATGGTATTACATCTTATATATGTCAGTATTTGTAAATAAATACCTATGGTCGCACTTACCACAAAAACGCACTTACCCCAACTGACCTTATATATCGGTTGATTTTTACCCTATTTTAGTGGCGTGTATCTGTATCTCAAAAGAGGGTGTATTGACATTTTTGAGGTTGGATTCGAATTCAGCGTCGAAAAATATGTGTGGATAGTAAGGTCAATGTCTAGGATCAAGACTTTTTTTGTGTAGCTGTGAAATCTAACATTGTTAGGAGTTTCAGCTTTTACAAAACACTTTATTTTCGAATCAAGTGCTGACGCACTACGTTCTGGAACTGTGTTGTTGACTGTGACATTGCCTTCTGGCCATTTCTAATGACATTAAAAGATAGTCCTAATGCCGCGATGTTCTTGGCGAATCTCGTCGTCATCACTCCCTCTGCCGATATTACTAGGGCGTACGTCTCCACTTTCTCCAGTTTCCATAGGCGCTTCAGCTCGATTGACAAATTTTCGTATTTCGCGATCTTCTCCCGTTCAGTCTTCTGAATGTGTGGTGAATGTCTATGATGATCCCTCTTCGTTGTTCCTTGTTGATCAGCACAATATCTGGTCGGTTGAAGTCCACTGTTCGATCGGTGATGATTAGCCTATCCCAGTACATCAGTAGTTAAGTAGTGAGAGAACTACTCCACTTCATCCCTTAAAAACGATGAATTCGCCATATAAAATGTCTCCTGCATCACGAAATATTTAGGGGATGTTAGGGTTACGATCACGGTTATTGTAGAGGGTTGATGGGGATGACAATGCGAGATGGGGATGGTTGTGACGTAATCAAGATGGGGGCGGCGGATGATGGGGTTCTGGCAGGGGTCGGGTGTAGAGGGGTATTAGATAATGGATGAATAATCAGGTGATTATTAATAGATCTAGGTAATCATTTCTAGCTGTCAGCGATCGGTTCACCGCAAGTATCGACTTGTCATTGGATCCCACGAAAACCGGCTGGTATTTTTACCGGAAGTAACAGACGGCATCCTCATTATGGGAATTGTGCAAGTCACCGATCTCTGTACCGCATTAATTAAGTTCTAAGAAAAACCGTACGGTATTTTTATCGGAAATGCATCCGGAAATCACACGATAAGAGACGGCGCCGGAAGTAACATGATAACAGACAGCATCCTCATTATGAGAATTGCACAAGTCACCGATGCCAGCTAACGCATGAATCTCTAGCTGATAAAAAAAAAATCTCGGTACATCATTATGGGGAATGGGAATTTTCTCACAGACTACAGGTTAAGTCTTGTCTATCAGTTTTATTACTGCATCCTATTGAATGATTTTGTACATGTAATTAATATGGTTATCTGAAAGCCCGCTCGCACGAGAGGTTATATAAACAAATTCGATATCTCTAAAACGGAAGGCAGGTATAGAGTATGAATTATGAGTTTTTTAACATCCCAGGCTGCGTGAAATTACGTGGGCGTTTTTATATTCCGAAACAGCCCAAGTATATCGATTTAGCATAGATTCTTATGAGGAAACACACACAAATTATGGAATACCGTGAAATTACGATAGTAGCGCGGGCATGGTGAAACAGCTCAAGTATATCGATTTAGCATAGATTCTTATGAGGAAACACACACACACACATACAAATTATGGAATGCCGAGAAATTACAAGAGCAACGTGGGTATGGCGAAACAGCTCAAGTATATCGATTTAGCATAGATTCTTATGGGGAAACACACAGATTATGGAATATCGTGAAATTACAAGAGTAACGTGGGCATGGTGAAACAGTCCAAGTATATCGATTTAGCATAGCTTCTTATGGGGAAACACACAGATTATGTAATACCGTGAAATTACAAGAGTAGTGAGGGCATGGTGAAACAGTCCAAGTATATCGATTTAACATAGATTCTTATGGGGAAACACACAAATTATGGAATACCGTGAATTTACAAGAGTAACGTGGGCATGGCGAAACAGCTCAAGTATATCGATTTATCATAGATTCTTATGGGGAAACACACAGATTATGGAATACCGTGAAATTACAAGAGTAACGTGGGCGTCATTTTACGGCGCGAGAGATGGCGTTCTGGCAGATGATCGGGAGGTCAGAGGTGCTATCAGATAATGGATAAAAAAATCAGGTGATTGCTTGTACCTAGGTAATATACTCTTCCCATTAAGTTCTAAGAAAAACAAGTATTTGTATGGGGAATGGGGATGTCACAGGAAATATTGCTCACATCTTGTCTATCAGTTTTATTACTGCATCCTATTGAAAGATTTTATACATGTAATTAATACAGATATCCAATATACAGCTCACACGAGAGGTTATATATAAACAAATCTAGACAGTCGAGCTCTTATCTCTAAAACGGAAGGCTGATACAGGGTTTTTTAAACATCACAGTACAAGCCTGGGGCCGTGAAATTATTATCATTAGATATTAAATATTCATACATATATTACATACATATGTGTATATGTATCCGTATGAATCCAACCATATGAATTTAATATTGAATGCGATTAATAGTGAACTACACATATCATCAACACAGATAGGTATAAATTATTAAGTAGTAAATAGGTGGATGTATATTTATTCATTCATTGCGGCATATTATTTTAAATGTAAACAAATCTCGACCCCAAGCTTGTAAAATAATATTTTATAGTGTTATCTTTAAAGGCGTCATATATATCACTGTAAAAACCTCAACGCTCGACATCTACATAGGTAACCTTACGCTAATATATATTGGAACGCCGTAATATAAACATTATGAATTTATCCTGTAAACGTAAGTTAATAAATCCAATTGAGAGGAGTCGATAAAATTTCCACCATGCCGCTTAAACAGGTAGATACTTGTTTACCAATACAGTGAAAAATGTCTGGTCTAAATAATTCCCAAGGCAATCACTTCCTGGTAAACAGGAAGGAAGACTCATCATCTCGGGCTGGATACACATTCGACAACTTATATTTTATTTATTTAATTGACAGATATTATTTCACAAAGCTAGTGGGTGGGGTGAAATAAGGTGGTATAAAATTAAAACTAAGAGCCCATTACCCTCATTCTACATCTTACAATCATTGAAAAAATGTCTTTCACCAGCATTAATAATCAGGCTCAAGTTAAGCCATTTATTAAAGTATCCAAGTTTGAGATAAACAAACCATATCGAATAATCGATATAGGGAAAATAACTACCCTATTCGGCACCAGGGTTCTATTAACGTTTGCCGACTCCAGAGCTTCGCTCCCCGAGAGATATAACCGTATTATCACCGATGAGCAGATTACGCAGTTGCAGGAGACTGTAAAAAATAAAGAAGTATTTATCGTTAGCCGAGGTCCTGCTGGCAGCACTACAAGCTTAGAGTTTATCGAGTAATGGATTCCGGCGAGGTGTATAGAGAGAGGTTAGCAGATTTCATCACCAGATTAGGAGCATTAAAAGATGAAGTAAGGTGTCTGGAGATCATCCGAAAATTAAGAAATGTATCCATCTCCGAGCCATCCACATCCAAAGAACTGAGTGTCCAGTTCAATGAGACTGTTCAGACATATATTTCACCGGAAATATATCCATAAAGCTGCCTGTGTTTCCGCAATAATTACTCCTGTACTTTATTATGTATGATAACCTCTCTCTCAACGATTATTTCTTAATAAATATATATTGAAAATATTTATTGTATTATTACCCATACCCCCCACAGTGCTTTTTTTTTTATTTTTTTTATTTTTTATTTTTTTATTTTTTTTTATTTTAATTTTTTTGTTTTTTTATTTTAGATTTTTTTTTATGGATTTTTTGAAGGAAAAATGAATACGAAGCTAAATAAAAACAGAAAAAATACTTAGACAATAGCTATAACAGTAATCGTATTCGAAATTTGAATCCGAAATATGGTTTTAGACTTTTTACCTGAGTTAAGTTATTCAAGTTTTTTATCATCACAATGCTGACTTTATCATAATCGAGATTTTCAAAGCACATTACTAGGAAATTACAGGTGTTATACATCTATAGCATATATTGCACATGTAATACACCATGATTATATGGGTATAGTACCCCACCGTTAGCTATAGAATATCTACACTGATAAGGTACTTACATAATGAAAGACATATTAAAAATGTGGTACAATACATTTCATACAGACTTTAGACTTAAGGAAATCTATACATACAGTTAGGTATGTACGAGTGGAATATTTCATAATTCGAATAAAATGAAGGTCAGGTTATGAGCTCATGAAATTATTATCAGTATTTATTAAATATACATATTTTTATCAGTAACGGGAGATCTGTGTGCTAAAATGCTTTTGAATCCATCTTCAAGAAGGTAGATGGATATAAATTAACAATATGAATCGATAAGAAGGCTGAAAAATTGTTAATACGAAGCTAAATAAAAACAGAAAAAATACTTAGACAATAGCTATAACAGTAATCGTATTCGAAATTTGAATCCGAAATATGGTTTTAGACTTTTTACCTGAGTTAAGTTATTCAAGTTTTTTATCATCACAATGCTGACTTTATCATAATCGAGATTTTCAAAGCACATTACTAGGAAATTACAGGTGTTATACATCTATAGCATATATTGCACATGTAATACACCATGATTATATGGGTATAGTACCCCACCGTTAGCTATAGAATATCTACACTGATAAGGTACTTACATAATGAAAGACATATTAAAAATGTGGTACAATACATTTCATACAGACTTTAGACTTAAGGAAATCTATACATACAGTTAGGTATGTACGAGTGGAATATTTCATAATTCGAATAAAATGAAGGTCAGGTTATGAGCTCATGAAATTATTATCAGTATTTATTAAATATACATATTTTTATCAGTAACGGGAGATCTGTGTGCTAAAATGCTTTTGAATCCATCTTCAAGAAGGTAGATGGATATAAATTAACAATATGAATCGATAAGAAGGCTGAAAAATTGTTAATACGAAGCCAAAAATTGCAATTGCAGTAAACAAAAAGCAATATATCAGTGACATCCTGTACAGAAAGATAAGATTGGTGTATTTTTTAGAAGGATGCTTATAAAATATCTGCATAAAAAATGTGAGAATTACTTTCAGAGAAATTATGTACCTGTGGTTCGAATTGATGATATTAAAACTACCTGAATTGGCCTCTAATCAGTGATGCTATAAAAAAGTAAGCTATACAAATTACTATTTTATTAATACTGTTATGTATTTCCCAATAGTTATAGGAAGGTAGATTGATATAAATTAACAATATGAATCGATAAGAAGGCTGAAAAATTATTAATACGAAGCTAAAAATTGTAGTTGCAGTAATCAAAAGCAATATATCAGTGACATCCTGTACAGGTACATAATTTCGTGTTGGTATTTGGATTTGAACTCGTTAACGAAATATTGCTCGATTATGCTGCTGCATTTTGCGTAGAACTCTGGTGGAGATATCCAGGAATAACTCTTTCCTCGCGTACGTTCCGGAAATAATCGTATTGTACATAGGATTCTTGCTACCTTTTACTGTGTAAAAGTGACGCTGATTTTTCCCACCATCACTTTCCGCGACATAATATTCCATTAGTTCTTTCGATCGTTTATTACGTAACCAATATTTAAACGCCTTTCCACCGTCTTATCTGAGGGTGCACATATGTGGGATAAATAACAGGTTTAGATTGAATAGATTAATCGTATTGGAAATTTGAATCCGAAATACGGTTTTAGACTTTTTTTACCTGAGTTAAGTTATTAATGTTTTTTTTCTTATCACAATGCTGACTTTATCATAATCATGATTTTCAAAGCTCATTACTAAGGAAATTACAGGTGTTATGCGCCTATAAGTATATGTTGCACACGTAATACACCCCCAGTTGCCATTTGAATACAGTGTGATTAGCATGGATCTAGCAGCTATCATTAATAAATTACGCGCCGAGGTTCATACCCCAGATGATGATTGTGGAATTAGCGAGGTGCACAATGTCAAGAAAAAGAAGAAATCATCTCATGGTGGTACTCTAACTTTCCGTACATTACGTAGTAAAATTTATCGTGTTATACGTCGATCCAGCAACATTGATGATGCTTTAAAAAGGGCTATTCATACTGTAGAGCGGCTCAAGAAACAATCATATTCAATTAAATTTCCTAGTGCTCGGGTAATTCCAATACCAATGTCAGGCAACTTTATCCTTCTAATTCCGATATATACTGCATTAAATGTCCTAGGAGCTATACCAAATGGAATTTTAGGAATAATGAATGCGATAAATGATTCCTGTGTGGCTGCATCGCAACTTCGAGAATGCCAATGTCATAATAAGAAAATGGAGCCCATAGCTATCGGTGAAGGCCTCTTTTTTACAACCTTATAGAAAAGGACTTGGCCTCTATATTAAGCGCACCCAACAATATGTAAAATTCCAAATTTAGATAGGGATAAATAGCGATGTATTTTTTATTATAAACAATAACGGCTCATATATACCGAATTCTGTTTTTATAAGTATATGTATATTATTTTGATTTAAACTTTAATAAAGTACATATTAACTAAAACCCATTTTTTTTTTTAATTATCCCAAGTACTGCTAGGGGGAAACTAGTGTATGTTTAAATATTTCAGATTTTATTGATTAAAAATACACTATTTTTCTTAAAACCTCTATACCTAAGTGAAAAAATAGTGCTACTTAAGGTTATGAGCTCATGAAATTATTATCAGTATTTATTAAATATATGTACATATTTTTATCAGTAACGGGGGATATGTGTGCTAAAATGCTTTTGAATCCATCCTCAAGAAGGTAGATGGATATAAATTAACAATATGAATCGATAAGAAGGCTGAAAAATTATTAATACGAAGCCAAAAATTGTAGTTGCAGTAATCAAAAATATCAGTGACATCCTTAAAATGAAGCCAGTAAAGAAAAATATACTACACCATATGAATTAAAAGGTGTCTTGTCTATCAGTTTCTATCTATTTGAAAAGATTTTGTATGGATAAACGTAATGCTCTCACACAAGGAGCTACAGTGGGACTTTTATCTGTAAATGGGGTATACATATAATGAATAAATTATGGGGTTTTAGCATCCACTGCCAGGTTATGGAGCCGTGAAATTATTATCAGTATTTATTAAATATATGTACATATTTTTATCAGTAACGGGAGACCTGTGTGCTAAAATGCTTTTGAATCAATCCTCAAGAAGGTAGGATATAAATTATCAATATGAATTGGTAGATAATTATTTTAAATGTAAACAAATCTCGGTGGGTGGTTCAAAAACAAAAGAAGGCTGAAAAATTGTTAATACGAAGCCAAAAATTGCTGTTGCAGTAATCAAAAATATCAGTGGCATCCTGCACAGAAAGATAAGATTGATGTATTTTTTATAATAAGCAATAAAGGATTATAAATGCAGAACTCTGTTTTTTTATTTCAGGATGCAGTGTGAAGGAGGGAAGGAAAAAGTGCATTTATATACAGAGCACTGCTTATTCAAGTATTACTTATTCATTATGGAGAATCGAGAAGATGTCCACAGAATAATGACGATGGCCGAATTATTGGCTGGTAAATTGTGTAGGTGTAAGATGTGCGTGGTGCCCGAAGAGGTATGGACCAAGTTGGGGTTGCCAAAGCCATCATCAACAATAAGAGGTAGAAACTTGTTTATTGATTAAAATAGGTTACTTTACTAAAAAATTAATTATTGTTACAGATCAACCACCCCGCGCTACCGGCCCCACATCATCCTACTCTTAGAAGCCCACATCATCCTACTCTTTTTATATAGACATAAATATATTTTTAGCTATTTATTATACTTTTTTCCTAGTTTTAATAAAATATTTAAAATCATACCTCTTTTTATTTCTGTTTCAGTCATTATTAAGTAGCACTATTTTTTCACTTAGGTATAGAGGTTTTAAGAAAAATAGTGTATTTTTAATCAATAAAATCTGAAATATTTAAACATACACTAGTTTCCCCCTAGCAGTACTTGGGATAATTAAAAAAAAAAAATGGGTTTTAGTTAATATGTACTTTATTAAAGTTTAAATCAAAATAATATACATATACTTATAAAAACAGAATTCGGTATATATGAGCCGTTATTGTTTATAATAAAAAATACATCGCTATTTATCCCTATCTAAATTTGGAATTTTACATATTGTTGGGTGCGCTTAATATAGAGGCCAAGTCCTTTTCTATAAGGTTGTAAAAAGAGGCCTTCACCGATAGCTATGGGCTCCATTTTCTTATTATGACATTGGCATTCTCGAAGTTGCGATGCAGCCACACAGGAATCATTTATCGCATTCATTATTCCTAAAATTCCATTTGGTATAGCTCCTAGGACATTTAATGCAGTATATATCGGAATTAGAAGGATAAAGTTGCCTGACATTGGTATTGGAATTACCCGAGCACTAGGAAATTTAATTGAATATGATTGTTTCTTGAGCCGCTCTACAGTATGAATAGCCCTTTTTAAAGCATCATCAATGTTGCTGGATCGACGTATAACACGATAAATTTTACTACGTAATGTACGGAAAGTTAGAGTACCACCATGAGATGATTTCTTCTTTTTCTTGACATTGTGCACCTCGCTAATTCCACAATCATCATCTGGGGTATGAACCTCGGCGCGTAATTTATTAATGATAGCTGCTAGATCCATGCTAATCACACTGTATTCAAATGGCAACTGGGGGTGTATTACGTGTGCAACATATACTTATAGGCGCATAACACCTGTAATTTCCTTAGTAATGAGCTTTGAAAATCATGATTATGATAAAGTCAGCATTGTGATAAGAAAAAAAACATTAATAACTTAACTCAGGTAAAAAAGTCTAAAACCGTATTTCGGATTCAAATTTCCAATACGATTAATCTATTCAATCTAAACCTGTTATTTATCCCACATATGTGCACCCTCAGATAAGACGGTGGAAAGGCGTTTAAATATTGGTTACGTAATAAACGATCGAAAGAACTAATGGAATATTATGTCGCGGAAAGTGATGGTGGGAAAAATCAGCGTCACTTTTACACAGTAAAAGGTAGCAAGAATCCTATGTACAATACGATTATTTCCGGAACGTACGCGAGGAAAGAGTTATTCCTGGATATCTCCACCAGAGTTCTACGCAAAATGCAGCAGCATAATCGAGCAATATTTCGTTAACGAGTTCAAATCCAAATACCAACACGAAATTATGTACCTGTACAGGATGTCACTGATATATTGCTTTTGATTACTGCAACTACAATTTTTAGCTTCGTATTAATAATTTTTCAGCCTTCTTATCGATTCATATTGTTAATTTATATCAATCTACCTTCCTATAACTATTGCGAAATACATAACAGTATTAATAAAATAGTAATTTGTATAGCTTACTTTTTATAGCATCACTGATTAGAGGCCAATTCAGGTAGTTTTAATATCATCAATTCGAACCACAGGTACATAATTTCTCTGAAAGTAATTCTCACATTTTTTATGCAGATATTTTATAAGCATCCTTCTAAAAAATACACCAATCTTATCTTTCTGTACAGGATGTCACTGATATATTGCTTTTTGTTTACTGCAATTGCAATTTTTGGTACTTTTTTTTTTCCTCTCCTTGGTTTCCTCTATTTTTTTCTATCCTTTTTATGACCTATTCTTATATTTTGTTTTTTTGTTTTTTTTAACTTAGTATTTATTAACGGGGGGATTCCATCTTTTTTTTTTTTTTTGTTTTTTTTGTTTTTTTAGCTTCGTATTAACAATTTTTCAGCCTTCTTATCGATTCATATTGTTAATTTATATCCATCTACCTTCTTGAAGATGGATTCAAAAGCATTTTAGCACACAGATCTCCCGTTACTGATAAAAATATGTATATTTAATAAATACTGATAATAATTTCATGAGCTCATAACCTGACCTTCATTTTATTCGAATTATGAAATATTCCACTCGTACATACCTAACTGTATGTATAGATTTCCTTAAGTCTAAAGTCTGTATGAAATGTATTGTACCACATTTTTAATATGTCTTTCATTATGTAAGTACCTTATCAGTGTAGATATTCTATAGCTAACGGTGGGGTACTATACCCATATAATCATGGTGTATTACATGTGCAATATATGCTATAGATGTATAACACCTGTAATTTCCTAGTAATGTGCTTTGAAAATCTCGATTATGATAAAGTCAGCATTGTGATGATAAAAAACTTGAATAACTTAACTCAGGTAAAAAGTCTAAAACCATATTTCGGATTCAAATTTCGAATACGATTACTGTTATAGCTATTGTCTAAGTATTTTTTCTGTTTTTATTTAGCTTCGTATTAACAATTTTTCAGCCTTCTTATCGATTCATATTGTTAATTTATATCCATCTACCTTCTTGAAGATGGATTCAAAAGCATTTTAGCACACAGATCTCCCGTTACTGATAAAAATATGTATATTTAATAAATACTGATAATAATTTCATGAGCTCATAACCTGACCTTCATTTTATTCGAATTATGAAATATTCCACTCGTACATACCTAACTGTATGTATAGATTTCCTTAAGTCTAAAGTCTGTATGAAATGTATTGTACCACATTTTTAATATGTCTTTCATTATGTAAGTACCTTATCAGTGTAGATATTCTATAGCTAACGGTGGGGTACTATACCCATATAATCATGGTGTATTACATGTGCAATATATGCTATAGATGTATAACACCTGTAATTTCCTAGTAATGTGCTTTGAAAATCTCGATTATGATAAAGTCAGCATTGTGATGATAAAAAACTTGAATAACTTAACTCAGGTAAAAAGTCTAAAACCATATTTCGGATTCAAATTTCGAATACGATTACTGTTATAGCTATTGTCTAAGTATTTTTTCTGTTTTTATTTAGCAAGCACTGTGGGGGGTATGGGTAATAATACAATAAATATTTTCAATATATATTTATTAAGAAATAATCGTTGAGAGAGAGGTTATCATACATAATAAAGTACAGGAGTAATTATTGCGGAAACACAGGCAGCTTTATGGATATATTTCCGGTGAAATATATGTCTGAACAGTCTCATTGAACTGGACACTCAGTTCTTTGGATGTGGATGGCTCGGAGATGGATACATTTCTTAATTTTCGGATGATCTCCAGACACCTTACTTCATCTTTTAATGCTCCTAATCTGGTGATGAAATCTGCTAACCTCTCTCTATACACCTCGCCGGAATCCATTACTCGATAAACTCTAAGCTTGTAGTGCTGCCAGCAGGACCTCGGCTAACGATAAATACTTCTTTATTTTTTACAGTCTCCTGCAACTGCGTAATCTGCTCATCGGTGATAATACGGTTATATCTCTCGGGGAGCGAAGCTCTGGAGTCGGCAAACGTTAATAGAACCCTGGTGCCGAATAGGGTAGTTATTTTCCCTATATCGATTATTCGATATGGTTTGTTTATCTCAAACTTGGATACTTTAATAAATGGCTTAACTTGAGCCTGATTATTAATGCTGGTGAAAGACATTTTTTCAATGATTGTAAGATGTAGAATGAGGGTAATGGGCTCTTAGTTTTAATTTTATACCACCTTATTTCACCCCACCCACTAGCTTTGTGAAATAATATCTGTCAATTAAATAAATAAAATATAAGTTGTCGAATGTGTATCCAGCCCGAGATGATGAGTCTTCCTTCCTGTTTACCAGGAAGTGATTGCCTTGGGAATTATTTAGACCAGACATTTTTCACTGTATTGGTAAACAAGTATCTACCTGTTTAAGCGGCATGGTGGAAATTTTATCGACTCCTCTCAATTGGATTTATTAACTTACGTTTACAGGATAAATTCATAATGTTTATATTACGGCGTTCCAATATATATTAGCGTAAGGTTACCTATGTAGATGTCGAGCGTTGAGGTTTTTACAGTGATATATATGACGCCTTTAAAGATAACACTATAAAATATTATTTTACAAGCTTGGGGTCGAGATTTGTTTACATTTAAAATAATATGCCGCAATGAATGAATAAATATACATCCACCTATTTACTACTTAATAATTTATACCTATCTGTGTTGGTGATATGTGTAGTTCACTATTAATCACATTCAATATTAAATTCATATGGTTGGATTCATACGGATACATATACACATATGTATGTAATATATGTATGAATATTTAATATCTAATGATAATAATTTCACGGCCCCAGGCTTGTACTGTGATGTTTAAAAAACCCTGTATCAGCCTTCCGTTTTAGAGATAAGAGCTCGACTGTCTAGATTTGTTTATATATAACCTCTCGTGTGAGCTGTATATTGGATATCTGTATTAATTACATGTATAAAATCTTTCAATAGGATGCAGTAATAAAACTGATAGACAAGATGTGAGCAATATTTCCTGTGACATCCCCATTCCCCATACAAATACTTGTTTTTCTTAGAACTTAATGGGAAGAGTATATTACCTAGGTACAAGCAATCACCTGATTTTTTATCCATTATCTGATAGCACCTCTGACCTCCCGATCATCTGCCAGAACGCCATCTCTCGCGCCGTAAAATGACGCCCACGTTACTCTTGTAATTTCACGGTATTCCATAATCTGTGTGTTTCCCCATAAGAATCTATGATAAATCGATATACTTGAGCTGTTTCGCCATGCCCACGTTACTCTTGTAAATTCACGGTATTCCATAATTTGTGTGTTTCCCCATAAGAATCTATGTTAAATCGATATACTTGGACTGTTTCGCCATGCCCTCACTACTCTTGTAATTTCACGGTATTACATAATCTGTGTGTTTCCCCATAAGAAGCTATGCTAAATCGATATACTTGGACTGTTTCACCATGCCCACGTTACTCTTGTAATTTCACGATATTCCATAATCTGTGTGTTTCCCCATAAGAATCTATGCTAAATCGATATACTTGAGCTGTTTCGCCATACCCACGTTGCTCTTGTAATTTCTCGGCATTCCATAATTTGTATGTGTGTGTGTGTGTGTTTCCTCATAAGAATCTATGCTAAATCGATATACTTGAGCTGTTTCACCATGCCCGCGCTACTATCGTAATTTCACGGTATTCCATAATTTGTGTGTGTTTCCTCATAAGAATCTATGCTAAATCGATATACTTGGGCTGTTTCGGAATATAAAAACGCCCACGTAATTTCACGCAGCCTGGGATGTTAAAAAACTCATAATTCATACTCTATACCTGCCTTCCGTTTTAGAGATATCGAATTTGTTTATATAACCTCTCGTGCGAGCGGGCTTTCAGATAACCATATTAATTACATGTACAAAATCATTCAATAGGATGCAGTAATAAAACTGATAGACAAGACTTAACCTGTAGTCTGTGAGAAAATTCCCATTCCCCATAATGATGTACCGAGATTTTTTTTTTATCAGCTAGAGATTCATGCGTTAGCTGGCATCGGTGACTTGTGCAATTCTCATAATGAGGATGCTGTCTGTTATCATGTTACTTCCGGCGCCGTCTCTTATCGTGTGATTTCCGGATGCATTTCCGATAAAAATACCGTACGGTTTTTTCTTAGAACTTAATTAATGCGGTACAGAGATCGGTGACTTGCACAATTCCCATAATGAGGATGCCGTCTGTTACTTCCGGTAAAAATACCAGCCGGTTTTCGTGGGATCCAATGACAAGTCGATACTTGCGGTGAACCGATCGCTGACAGCTAGAAATGATTACCTAGATCTATTAATAATCACCTGATTATTCATCCATTATCTAATACCCTCGACACCCGACCCCTGCCATGACCCCCATCATCCGCCGCCCCCATCTTGATTACGTCACAACCATCCCCATCTCGCATTGTCATCCCCATCAACCCTCTACAATAACCGTGATCGTACACTAACATCCCCTAAATATTTCGTGATGCAGGAGACATTTTATATGGCGAATTCATCGTTTTTAAGGGATGAAGTGGAGTAGTTCTCTCACTACTTAACTACTTACATCACGGCAACTTCCGATTCCAGCACAGCTTCCGGGACATATTTGTAGTATGGCGGAGCCGTCGCTAACAGGCCATACTTGAGCGCCAGTTGTTGGTGAACCATCTTCGCAAGTTGGTTGTGCCTGCCGAGATATGCCGACTCTGATAGCGCGGGACACCCTCCTATTATGTGTTCTATAGTTTCGCCTGCAGATCCACATTTTCTACATAGGTCTTCGACGTCGTCTCTCAGGATATTCTTCTGGTAATTTCTTGTTTTTATAACCCTGTCCTGAATGGCAGTCAAGAAACCTTCGGTCTCGGGGTACAGATAGCCGTCGGTAAGCCATTTTAATGAATTTTCTTTGTCGATGTGGTCTGGCTGTAGCATTTTTGGAAAACGGCCCTGCAAAGCATGTTCCATCCACTGGGTCCGGAGCTCCTCTTCTGTTGGTACGTCGGCCGGGATAAGTTCACATCCGAGGCTCAAAGGCGTGTAACCAGCGTCCTCTCTTGCTACTGCTGTTATTAGCGGGTCCCTGTTCGTTAGCAGTTTTCTTCTTAAGGAAGCTTCTTGATTAAGGCACTGATTTTTGATGTTCAATAGACCTCTCCCACCTCGTCTTCGCGGCAGGTAGAGTCTGATTACGGAAGAGTTAGTGTGTAAGTGCCTGAACTTAGTTAGGAGCCGCCTGGTAAGTCGGTCGAGCTCATCAAGATCAGTAACGGACCACTTGACGATTCCGAAAGAGTATGTCAGCACTGGGACAGCCCACGAGTTGATGGCTTTGATAAGATTGCCTCCAGATAAAAGCGTATTCAGCAACTTTGTCACGCGGCTCTTGTATTTCTCTTGGAATTCTTTCTTCAGTTGTGTGTGGTTGATCCTACCGTCTTGACACACTCCCAAGTAACGGTATTGCTCTTCCGGTGGTAGTTGATGGATGTCGGCATATACCTCTGGATTGTTATGAGGTGCTCCCTTCACAATACTCAATGTGGCGCACTTATCCAGGCCAAAGAACATTTTGATGTCGTCGCTGAAGGTCTTAGTAGTTCCAATGAGGGCCTGGAGATTTGCCTTGGTCCCACTGAATAGTTTCAGATCGTCCATGTAGAGCAGGTGAGTGAGTGTTGCTCGGCTTCTCATGTTGATCTTGTACCCAGCTGTTGTTTTATTGAGTAGTGTAGATAATGGATTGAGTGCCAAGCAGAACCAAACCGGCGAGAGTGAATCACCTTGGAAGATTCCCTTCTTGATCTCAACTTGGCCTTTGTTCCCTCCAGAGACCCAAATGTTTGTTTTCCATGACTGCATAAGATGTTGGAGCAGAGCTCTTATCCGAGGGCAGACCTTGTAAATTTCCAGGACTTTAAGTAGCCAGTCATGAGGTACCGAGTCGAACGCCTTGCTGTAGTCGATGTAACACATATGCAGGTTTCTTCTTCTTACTTGGGCTTGCTTCAATACCACAGCGTCGATTGTCAGTTGATGTTTACACCCCGCTGCGCCTCTGATGCATCCCTTTCGTTCTTCCTCAAAGATGTTGTTTTCCAAGCAGTGACGATAGATTTTTTCATTTATGATAGACGTGAACAGCTTATATATTGTGGACAGACACGTGATGGGTCTGTAGTTCTTCGGTTGTGCAGCATCACCCTTTTTGAAAAGCATGAACGTATTGTCTGTCATAAGGAAATCAGGTACGACATGTGGATCATTGATCGCCTCCGTGAAACACTTTGCCAGAATACCATGAGATGCAGGTAAGGTGCTTCAGCCAGAAATTGTGTATCCCATCGGGGCCTGGTGCTTTCCAGTTCTTGGTTCTCTTGATTGCCGAGGTTACGTCCTCTTCTGTAATAATTCCAACAGCCATTTGGTTGAGATCTTCGTTGTGTGCTTCAATTTCCTCAATCCATGGCGCGTCTCTGTTCGTTGTATGTGGCGGCGTCACTCCAAATAGAATTCCAGTATGTTGTGAATCGCACTGGATCGATTTCTGCAGGTTGTTCTTCACCCCTGTTTCTCCAAGCTCCTCAAAAACTGCTTTTGGTTGTTCTCGAACGCAGCATTCTGTTGTCTTCTTTTTGTCAGCTTGTTTGGTATCTACGTAGCCTGGCACCCTTCGCTTTCGCCTTTTGTCGCAGAAGATCTTTGAGGTTCAATAGTTGTTGCCGATGGTCTGCATTATTCAGATCTATCTTGCGCTTTCTAGCTATGGCTTGTGTTTTTAGCCATGACACCTTCGAGAGTTGTTTCCCTGCTAGAAATTCACTGAGGACATCAGCGTCAGCTCTATACTCGTCGATGTTCTTCTCAAGCCTCTTCTTCCACATTGGGGTGTCACTGTCCTTGTTCTTTCGGTTGGGGTTTGGGGTATATACTTGCTGTCGGTTCAATTCGAGGATGAGTGCTGAGGCACAATACACACCCAAATGTGCCTTTTGTAGATCATTTGTGCCATCCAAATATTGTTGCAAAATACTGTTGGCACTGGATATTATGTCACGCGCTTTATTGACATTCCTGAGTTTAGGTATTCTGGGCCTATTTAGTGGATTCATGAACTCATAGTGGGTCACTAGTTGTAGAAATCGTTCTCGTCGTTCTTCATGTTGGCTTCTCGGTAGGTGTACATCACTAATTCTTCCCTCTGATCTGGACGATGATGGCGTTCGGGAGATACGTCTTTGCTGTGGCTGGATTTCTTCTTCCGCACGTACCTTCCGGTAGATTTTGGAACTCCTCTTGTTGGTATAGGATCTGGCCGACTTCTCTCTTGACTTCCTGTAGTTGAAGATCTGTGAGGTAGCGCTTCCTAACGATGACGTTTTTCCTATCTACAACATTTTGTTCAGAGATGTTGAAAGTGGGATTTCTCCGTAGGAATTCGGCATGTAATGAATGTCTCCATCCAGGGAGCGGCTCGTCTCTGCAGTGGTTGATGATGTAGAACGCCCTCATAACTTCTATGTTCATTTCGACGGTCCACCTCAACCTTCTGGTATCTTCTCTCTTTCGGGCAGCCCTCCGTCGCACGGTAGGCGAACCCTGGGGTAGAGGGGCTTCGTAGTCTTCGGCCCTTCTCGTGTCGTCCACTCCTCTGTTTGGTTGTGAGTTTGAGTTTGGGTTTGGGGCTGTAGCTTCTTGAACGACAGGTGCCCGCCTCCTCAGCTGCCTGCCACCGACATTATTATTATTAATAATAATTAAAATAGGTAAGTTATTTGGGAATTATGTCACAATAACAAAAAAACGACCATCAGACAGCCTTAAATATCTTTAAAAAATGCTATTTAACAAATTCTAAAGAAAAACAAAGTATCCAACAAAAAAAATTCTTCATAGTATGTATATTTTTAAAAATATACATACTATGAAGATTTTTTTTTGTTGGATACTTTGTTTTCTTTAGAATTTGTTAAATAGACCCAAAAATAACCTATTTTCTCGTGCATTGGGAACTCTTCTTGCAGTTTTTGAAGCACAATCTTTATAGTGCACCATCTTTATGGTGGTAATAGTCACAACCATTATGGTGAGTATTAAAAAAATAGGTACATACATCACTTTTGTAAAGTATTTCTTACCTGTCTCGTTAGATTTAAAATTTGAATAAAAACATTTTGTAATCAAAATTGGTATAGACATTTTGAGGTATTCCAAACATCCCTAATGTAATACCTATTATATTTTCGTTAAAAAATGCTAATATAATTTCTTAGAAAATTGTTCAAAAAAATTATAGCAGGCCAAGCATTGATAACTTGGCGAAATTTATAGACTATAGATGTGCGCCTCCTCGTAGAGCAATCAAAGAAATATTTTGGGTTTTCATTTATTCTTTCGTTACCAAGTTATTGGCTTGTACACCTATATATGGGAATACACTGTATATCGAAATTTTGATAAAATACGTCTGGAGATGTGATAGGAAGCCTCAATCCATGTTCAGATCTTGTGAATTTATTCTGACATCAAGATTGTCACTAGCAAAAATTTTCGATATTTTGGATAATGTAAAGAGCATATCAAATAATTGTAAAGGTGTACAAACAAGTTTCCGCCGTTTTTAATAAAAAATGGGAGTTTATTTTGAAAGGACGGTAGGTACCTAATGTTTTATTCGAAGTATTGTCTATCGCTTGCCACTACTTTTTCCCATATTTCTGGTAACATACGGATACTGCGTCGGAAGAATGCTTAATCTTTTGAGGCTATCCAGCAATTGAGTGTTTCCAAATAGGTTTTGACCGGCGCCGCAATATGTGGACGAGCATTATCATGCAGGAGAATAACTTTGTCGTATCTGGAGTGGCGTGCTTTTCCTTGAGTGCTTGACTCAATCTCATCAATTGTGTTCGGTAGACAGATCCAGTAATGGTTTAGTTCGGTTTGAACTTCCAATTCCGCGTCTTCGTACACTTTCGGCCTTCCGCGAAGTTCTTTGTCTTTGACGTCAAATTCACCGTTCTTAAACTTTTGAAACCACTCACGACAACTTCTCTCACTTAAGGCAGCCTCACCATATGCTTCTACAAGCAATCGATACGCCTCAGCTGCAAATTTCTTCAAATTGAAGAAGTAAATCAAAAGTTCCCGCAAATAATAAATCATATATTATACTGCTAAAAAAATCACTAATATTTTAGGGTTTTGTTGTAGCCTGATGCTCAACCTTACGATAATGACTTTTACATCTGATAATTTTAACCATACCTTACCGGTGGCACTAACTTTTTTCAAACGTCGGAAACTTATTCGTACACCTTAAAAACATAGTAATTGTACAAAAAGGTACGCAAGAATTTGTATGTAGGTTTCGGTGTAGTTTTTCTTTTCTAGTGTTCATCTTCCCCCTCTCTAGACGAGAAGGATATGAATGAATTTATCGGACCTCGATAATCACTGCTGTATCTGTATTAGCTAGCTATTTGTAGATATAACTGAAAAGTTATGAATCTAAACAAAGTGACAGTGTTTGATAATATTGTTAACTAGTCTTGGAAATGTAATTATCTGAAATCCTGTATTTCGACATGTACCTATTTCTATAAACAGTACCTTAGAGCAAAGTGGAGTGTAAATTTCATAACCATAATATATTATCACTGTATGTACATATATTGGTCTAGCATTTACCATTTAAATCAAAGCATGTTCGTATACATATAAATTAAAAATAAATTAATGAAAATTGCATTATAATGGAATTAATAATTTTAAATGTACGGGATTTATTGGACTACTAATTTAATTGGACTAAAAAAGTTTGGCACTAGTTTTAACTACCAAGTCTTCCGATGTTTACTGCCATTATATGAAGTTATATTGAACGAGAACACAATTATATTCTATGACATTCAATCTGTTTTCCCAATTTACAGTTGTTATTTAAACTAGCAAAAAACACAGTCTCCAGCTACAAAAATAAGAATTTTAATTGATCTAAAAAAAAAAATTCTAAACAATCAGTTAATGGGTCATGGTCCCGAACCAGTCGATTAGTTACAGTAAAGTCATCGTCTATTGCTTGGCGTTCGCAAATCTATTTAAAACTCTTCGCGTGACGCCTCGAACTCTTGCCTCACCCCCCTTTTGCGAGGTGGCGTGTTTCCACAACCATCGATCCATTTTTACTAATAAAACTAAAGATGGAAAGGGGTTAACCGCCCTAAATTTGTGGCTGGCGTCTCTATGAATAGCTTGTAGCGTAATTCTCGCATCGTAGCATATCCACTGATATACCTTTGGCGCGCTGTCAGCCGATTGGTCGAGACTGGATCTGTGGAATGCAGCACCACTATTTTTTATACCACAATAATAACAACTTTTATCGTACGTACACGGCGATACGGCGAAGTAAATTTGGCAAATTACCTTACCGTCTCAAATTCGAATGAGTTTGTTCCAATAGACCACAAGTCTACGGTAGGCCCTGCGATCTCGCAAGTAGATGGCAGATAAAAATGTAACATCGGTAATAATAAAAAAATGCACATGGAATACACGAGATACACGTACGCGCGAGGGGTCTCGAAAGGAGGCTATTTCGATTTTCTCCACGCGGAATGCCGCGTTAGCTGTGGAATGTAACCTCTAAGCAGGTACCAAACACACCTGAGTTTAGTACAGGCGACGGCACCAATTTACTACGCTTGAAGCACGTTTTAAGGTTTTGGCATCCAGTAAATTTTCATCGTCGAGTGTACCTTTCAATCGCACAACAGTCGAGTGTATGGTGTTGGAAGTTCCAGTCAAAATCGTCGGCAGTACCCGTCTGGTCGGCTGCATTCCGATGATATTTTGCCTCAGAATGTACCTGACCGCTTCGGAGTTAAAACAGGGAATTTAGTTGAAGAGTACCTTTGCCGGCTGACGGAAGATCCTTCTTTTAGTTTTCAAAACACGTGGAGGTTGTGCCCTCAGTGCGAGTGTAGTGTTTGGTGTTTTGTTTTGCAATTGTTACAGTGAACGCGCACTTGGATTTTTACATATTATGGGCACGGAACTCCACGACATTCAGGATATTTATTTAAACACATGGTAGGTCATTTAAAAATTTGTGCGCTCACCCGTAATTTTCGTCAATATACCTGTTTAATGTTTCCGTCCTGGCAATCAGGAATTCCTTTTCAATGATACCATCACGCATAAATTAAAATTGTTTTGTGTCTGTAATCCGTATAATTTAACTCCTTTAATTAAACCCGTTCCTAGGAAAGGAATACTTGTCTTGCAAATAGTACACCTTTGGGCTTTATATATACTCGCTAATTATTTTAGTGACTCAACATCTTCAAGTATTATTTACATATTTATTAAAAGTTCTAGGTATGTAGGCTTTTACTATTTTTGGAGTAACGCTGTTTATTATTGTTCTCCTCGGGTTACTTAATTATTGTGTATCTACCTGTATTTACAAACAGTTAAAAAGTTACTGTTGATATAACGTACCTTCTCGGATACCTACATGTCTGCCAAATTCCTTTGGGCTTAAATGGGTTCATTTACTTTCCTCTGGTTTCCATAGGCAAAATTTCAGATTCAAGATGAATAAATCAGGCGTAGCGTAAATCAGCGTATCACATATGTATGTACATACATACATACATAGTATGTATGTATCTGTGTAGTCGCTGATGATAATCTTGGATGGAATAAAATACTTAAAATAGCAACATACCATTTGCTACGCAAATCTGTAGCTGGTTGATAATGCCCGTTTACACACATATAAAATTTACAATATTTGTTAAATGGGATCATAGATAAAAAACGAGACAGAATATACTATGACTGTCCCAAGGATTTTTGTTTAAAAATACACTTTCCTACATCAGTTCATATATATAGGTACATTCTTTTTCTTTCTGTTTTTTTCTTACCTTAGTAGTTAGAAAGAGCTTAGGGTGCTCCATATCAACTACCGACTGTAATAAACACACAAAGCTTGATTTCTACAAAAAAGTTTGGAAAAAAGTACGTAAGAGATAATTTGGTTTTGGAAATATCTACTTTGTTAAACTTGTTTAAATATTTAATCAAACTTAGCTTTAAACAACATAACCATGTGGGTAATTAAGTAAATTTATTGGATAATTTTGGTATTTCGACATTCATCAAGTGCTGTCTATACACGTATGTAGCAATCGAGTGAGTACTTATTTGATTGCCAGTGTTTATGGACAATGGACTCGTAGGTGTGCCTACATTTTGAAATGTCGTAAGATTATAAAGTGTAAGTAGATACTTATACTTTATAATCTACCTAAAGACAGTAGTCTGTAACAAGACCGTCAATAGGTGTAAGTACATATTTTGGATGGTGAACGGTGGTTTTCCTAGTGGATTAATTTTATTCAATTCGCAGGGGGACATACTCGTGCTTATGTACATGTACCTATGTATATGTACCTACATATATATGTACAGTTAAAAACAAAAAGTTGTACACAGCAATATAACGCCTCGTATAACGCAAGAATCAGTTGTGATTAGAATTTATATGTGCATACATAAAGATGTGATCGTGGCTAGGTTTAGTGACTGTTCGTCAGTTGAGGAGTGATCAATCAAAACGTAATAAATCCACTTGAAACAGTTTTGAGTAAGTCGCGAAAAATTTTTGAGCTACTTTGGATTTATTACGTTTTGATTGATTGATCACTAACTTTTGGTTACGTTTCAATTGGAATTATTGCATTTTGACCGATTCTGATGTTACCAATGGATTTATCTCATACTTTTAATAAACGCACCGTGCCAGTCTTAGAAAACATAAAAAATGGGTTTATTGCATTTTGTTTGATCACTCCTCAGCTGATGATTGATAATAATCCAGACATCGAAATATTCTTTCAGTTACAACTAATATAGGAAGATTGTAGGACCTTTGGGTATATATATGTATGTGGAGCTTTATTCATCCCTTTTCCAATCAAAACGTTAATGCCCATATTGAACGATTTTTCAGCAATATTAACATTATGATGATAATGACCCGTTTATTTTTCAGTAGTGTTACTATGAAAGTACTTGTAACTAATTATTATGGGATAACAGAATATTTAGGATAGTGTTCTACATCGGACGTCTTCTTAATTCCTTCTTGATAATTTTCATTGGGGTAGTTATCCTCCGCAATTTTATAAAGCATGTAAAATTTTAGGGGTACATTGGCAATACATACCATCCATGGAAGTTCATCATGTGATAGCATTGAGAATGTGATAAAAGTACATTCATTCAACTTATAGTTGCAGGAATTTTGAACTTG
Organism: Aromia moschata; assembly: GCA_029963805.1. Classification (NCBI taxonomy): domain Eukaryota; kingdom Metazoa; phylum Arthropoda; class Insecta; order Coleoptera; family Cerambycidae; genus Aromia; species Aromia moschata. Next base: position 77,960 of record JAPWTK010000446.1, read on the forward strand.
TGGTCTCGAAAAAATGGTTAAGTAAATTTTGGTGTTATTGTGGTGAACTGCCGTGAAATGTTCTTCAACTACTAACTGGTAAACATCAACTGAAACTGATTTATTCGTACGATTCGCGTTGTTAACTAAGTTTTTCTAGATAGCAAGAAAATAACCACTGATATTAAAAAAAACTTAAAAAAAAAATAAAGGACCCAAGAATGAAAAACTAATATTTTCTAAAATTAATTTCATAAAGACGAATGTTACGTAGACATTCGTCGTACGAAGATTTATTATTATAACAAGCCATCCAACAAAAAACGCCATCAAATCTGGCTATGAACGAGAGTGATGAAAATAGCGATTAGGTATGTACCTATGTATGTACCTATGTATGTCGAATCTCGAAGCCAAACATTGTTGTTGTCGAACTTTTGACATGATTGTCACAATTGTAAAATAAATAATGACTGTCACATAATGTAACAGCCTTGACATTTAATAAGGTTATAAATTTAAGATCAATAACAGTAATACGTATTTTATTTTTTTGCCAGCCGACTTTGATAACTTTTTTTTGGATGGCGATATTATTTTCTGCCCTATATAATAATATGAAATTTTTTGTTAGAATTGAGACATCGTAAAAAAAATTAGGTGGTGATTCTGCATCTCACAATACCCACAAAAGTATTTTACATCAGTCTCGTGCAGTGAAACAATGAAGAGTAAGGTCAGTTGTTGAGTTATCAAAAAATGTATTTGGAAAAAGTGCTTAAATTTAATTCACAGCGTGTATCCTGTTTCAGAATGAATATGATATTAATGAATTATATATTATTTTTTCTTACTTATAAAACACAACTGACCTTACTTTTTATTGTTGTGTGTTTTTTTATTCCCCACCATACCATTGATCTTGTGATTTTAAACTACATTTTTAAGTACATTTTCACCTAAAATATTTTTATACATCTCAATAATAAAAAACTTCCCATGTGCTACTAACATTATGGCGAACACTGTATTAAGTACTTATAAAATAAATATTTATGTTTATTCCTCATTACTTACTAAATTTCATACTGTTAAAAAATGCTAGAATCTTTTTATTCGTCGTATTACTCATTCTCGTTACGTCATAGACGTACATAGTCGAGCGTATTTGGGTTATTATCATATTAAATTTTTTTTGCACAACTCCTGGCCTGGCAATAAGGTATGCATTCCAAGAGATTTAATTTGAATGTAGATACGTCTACTATATGAGTTTAACCTTGAAATAACTAAGCGTTTCATTATAGCTACATATCTACTGAGCTTGTACATACACACTGCTTAAATTTAATACCTACTTTATCATTATGCAGTGCTAGTTTATTCACGTCAAACGTTATTAAGAAATAAGGATGTATGAACTATGAAATGAATTGCGGGTTCAGGCGTTATAGGAATTAGAATAAGAGATTTTAAATGATTTGAATTGATAATTCGAAACATGTTTCATAAAATGATTTTTTATCGCTTTATAAGGTACATTATGTGGTTTATTCAACATTAAAAAAAGGATCGGTTTTGGGGGATTTTGTTGCCTAATTTAAAATAATTAGGAATGAAATGTAAAATTTCAGTTTCTATTTTTCAATCTAGAGTTCTATGAATGAAGTAAAAAAAAACATCAAAATATATTTTAATTAGAAAAATACTAATACCTATCGATTTTTATTAAAACTGTAAAATTAGGAGCAATTTTAATTTTAATTTCAAGGTCATTTAACTATTTTCATTCAACTGGGAATACCCTAGGTTTTATGATGTTTTAAAAATTCCTTTTACCAAACTTAATAGAGTAATTAACTCGCGTAGCATAAGATTAGGGGCCTCAATTTGATTTGATTGCAGTAGTTCTGTGACAGCTGGAGCTGTTAAAACCTCTGCTATACGCAATACGTTGAAAGGCCTCCAAATCTCGAGCTATTTTCAACAGTGTAAACACGTACATATATATTTTTTCGTTCAAAAATTATTGAATGTATCTTCGTAGACATCCGGTATGTACATGTCTACCTATATTTTACTGTGATTACATCACAGGAAGACCACCATATTCACCCAATCCCAGAGTACTATTTTAGGTATATTATCTGGTGATGTTTTGAGTTGTATCTTTTGAAAAAGAAATGCTATTTGCTCTGTGTTTTATGACACATAACTCCATGTTTTACAAAGTTTAATACATCAAACGCCTCATTCAGACATCTTCGTTGAGACAAAAGAAATAAGTAAACGTAAACAAAACATAAAAATATAATAAACTCAATTTCGGTATGACCTCTCACGGCACCGCTAACGCTTTATATTATCTTTTATCTTGGATGATTTAGCCTTAACCAGTATGATTTGTAATTTAATGATACAGTATACTGGTAATTTACCGAACTATGGCATATTTTCATTACAACATATATGTATATTTATTACTTTTCGACGAATTTGGCATCTCTAAGCTAAAATTATCTAAATTATATTCATTGGATATATTATCTGTTCATATTAATGACTTAGTAGGTGGATGGAAATTCCCTCGGAAATCCCAAACTACTCCTAATTTTTCGTCTGTTTATGAATGGTGAAATTTTGTAATTTTTCAAATATCTCTAATTATTTACTACAAAAAATGGGACAACATCATGTTCTTTACATTTTAATGAACTATGATAAGCAAAAAAATATAATGTCTGTAGACTAAGATTTAATGTGATTATCAATGCGTTCTCCGATGTACTAAATTCGGATCGAGACATACTTTAAATTTGAATCGACCAACAGTGACTGTTAGCAGCTGAACTAGCAGCTACTACACTACGTCTAGTTCATTGCCTCTAATCCTTGTAACAAGATGATGCAAGAGAATGGCATTCAGATAACGCTAGACTGTGTAAGAGTCTGACGGAGGACTATAGCATCAGGGTGCTTCATTGAAATTCGAAAGTGGTGGTCATTTGCTGATGGAAGTAGGTACTTTCGAAGTTTGGATTCCGTCCGTCTTCGGACGGACTTGGATTCGGACCGTCAACTTGAATATTTTATCGATCTACATATATTAAAAAATATATAGGTGACCGGAAATTAATTTTCAAACTAATTTCTGTAAAATTAAAACAGACCAAACCAGAACATTAAAGAAAATATATATGTAAAACTTCCAAGGTTAATTGATTACATACATATTTGAATGGCAGTAAGAAGAGAATAAGAAGCTTTGTAAACGTAACAAGAAAGTAAAAACATATTAACCAGCCTAAAATACTTTGAATTAACTGGATGGAAATTCTTCTTTTGTTAAGTTGCAGACAAAACTAACAAAGGGTATTAAACTAGACAGGAGAAGTTACATAACGCCTGCAATTTGACGTGCTTACTTTTCATCAGTGTAGACGAATGTATCATTAATAAATATTCTAAATCTAAACCTGTTTTACTGACAATTAAATCAATTAGACTTGTTTTGTTAACAAACCTTTGATAAAGGCTTCGATTTGAAAAAAAAGCATCAGAAGTTAGGATGACTCAACGAGTCTGAAATATATGAAATTTCGAATGTGTTCTTTACATTAAACGTCATATAAAACACGACGTACTCATTGTCATTGGAATGGCGACTATTTTACCAAATTCGTCATTTCCGCTAGAGAATGTCACCGAATTAAAGGTTAATCAAACTACTTTCTTGTATTTTAAGAATGTATTGTATAAATCATTTATTAACTACTTTAAACAGTATTCATTTTTGTTAACCTTTTTTATTACAATTTTTCAAGTTGAAACAATTTGTACCAACCTCAAACGTTTAACAGCATTGCTAGTATAATATTATAAATATATATATATATATATATATATATATATATATATATATGAGAATTAAGATAACCTCTGAAGTAGGATCAATAACAATGTGATGCATGAGGTTCATAAGAAGTCATGAGAAAATGAAACATGGCTTGAAAAAAGGAAAAATTTCTGTCTTTCGACTTTATTTCTTGATGATGTCTTGTATGAGAGGAATTCAAAACAATGGATTCCTTTGTTATATGCTAATTGAACACTAACTGCTTAATAGGTATCAGGATACCAGTAATTTTGTAATATACATAATGTGCATGTACATATATACATATGTTAGAATTGTGAATTTATTTTTTACTGACCTAAAACCACATAACATAACAAAACGTATGTGCCAGTCAACTAATTTGGTTAAAGACTTTGTCAACTCGTCAGTCTTCTGTGAAGTATTTATATATACAAAAAATAATCTGTGGGTGTGTAAATGTCTGGCTAGGTATAGGAGGGGCCCAAACAATGAGAAATTTATAATATTTTCTACAAAATGTGGCCACAGTTTATTTTCATACGCATACGAGGTATGTAAATTAAATAATGCAACTGGCAATGTAGTGCCCGATCTAGCAATATTGCGAAGACGGAATTTGGAAGGGCGGTAGGTTAACATATAATGCACCTTCAGTACAAGTGTGAACTTGTTAAGAGTCATTTGTTTGTTCTTTGTGACTGTTTTCGTAAACCGCTTTTTTCTAATACGTTTTAAAAATGAGTGACATTAATTTTGAGCAACGGTGTGCTATCAGGCTTTGCTTCAGACTTGGACACAGCGCAACGGATACTTTTGCAAAACTTCAACACGCCTACGGAGACAGTGTTTTTTCAAGAGAGCTTTTCGGTCGTTTAAGGCATTCTCAGAAGGAAGAGAGTCGATTGAAGATGAACAACGCAACGAAAGTCCTTCATCTTCAAGAACCGATGAAAATGTAGATAGAATACGGGATGTTGTGCGTTCAGATCGTCGGTTGACAACAATGATCGGGGAAGAGTTAAATTTGAATCGCATTACTGTTCATCAGATTTTCGAATTGGGGATGAGAAAAATCTGAGCAAAAATGGTTCCAAAAAAACTATTAGAACGTGTCATTACTGGTGATGAGACTTGGGTGTTTGAGTATGACCCGGAAACCAAGCGCCAAAGCATGGAATGGCAGACTTCAAACTCTCCAAGACCCAAAAAAAGCAAGAATGAGCAAGTCGAAGCTCAAGTACATGCTGATTTGATTTTTGATAGCCAGGAAATTGTTCATAATTCCCTGGCTGTACAACGAGTTTGTATTTCCAGGCCAAACAGTAAATCAACATTTTTACAGAGAGGTACTTGAAAAACTTCGAAAACAAGAAGAACAACTGGGTCATCACGACAATGCACTTTGTCACACAGCCATTATAGTTAACGAGTTTTTAGCCAGCAAAAACATTCCTGTGGCTCCTCAGCCTCCTTATTCGCCTGACTTGAGTTCTTGTGATTTTTTTCCCTTCTCGAGATTGAAAAATCACCTCAAGGGACGTCATTTTGGGACCATAGAAAACAGTCGAACGGCTGTAACCGACCAGGTGGAGGCTATTTCAGTATGTGAGTTCCAGCACTGCAATGAGGAATGGAAGAACCGTCTCCAGTGCTGTGTGGCTTTCCAAGGAAGTTATTTTGAAGGAGACAATACTGAATTGTAATTCTATTCGAATAAAAAAAAATCTGTCTCATTACTTAATTTACACATCTCTTACATTGTCAGAGAGCATACCAGATATATAGATCTCAGGTTTTTGAGCTGATGTACTGTATCATTATTAATACACATTATGAGATGTATATTTTGTTATATTTATTTTAATTGATCTTATTTGTTAATTTATACGGAATATTTTAAGTGTTAAGATAATCATTTACATTTATATATTTTGCAGTAGATGTGAACATTTTCAGATATGTCATTATTCCTCCATAGGTACTTCCTCATTATTGTCAACAAAATAGCTATTTTAACATTAAAATACGTTAACATTGGACACAACAATACGACAATTCTAAATAAAACATCACGAAGGATGTTACCAATCATTTCATTTTGGTCTAGATAACGTTTGCCTTGAGTTTTTTTTTTTAGATTTCATCCTAGAGATATTTTACAATTAACATCGGAATGCGCTACTTATCATGCCCTTCAACCAGCTAACTCACTGGAACGTGGTTCGTTCCAACTTAGTAACCTCTAATGACACTGAAGGCATCATCAGAATTATTGTTTTATTTTGTTCGTATTGTATTTGACTCGTTTTATAACATTTTCTGGCACTAACGCCTAAATTTATAGCCGTAATCATTTGCATTCACATAAAGGTTTACTCGTAGGTACCAATTTAGTGAGGATTATGAGATTAATATGTGTAGGCAGAGCAATGACACCTCGAATGACACCAGGGAGACATAGAGTTACTTATTTTCATTGTTTAAGCTCTCTATTTTAACTCATCCAATAAGGCAAAAAGTTAAAAAATAATTTAGAAGTAGACGCGACAACATTTTTGTCACAAAAAGAATAACAATTTGAAAAATTCTAAAATATTAACATTAATTTCAGTTGTACGTATTTTTTAAGTCGATTAAATAAGTAGTTCGGGGAAGTTGTCTTGAGGTGTTCTGTAAACTTTTTTTGGGCCTTCAGTCCAAATGTCACGTAACCACCAAGCATTAAACATATTATATTGACACAGTAGGTATGATATATTTATTACTAGTGTGTAAAATGCTTCTTCAACGATTTACGTGACAACTGTTTTAAAATGATCACCATGATGGTTAATAATAAGATGTAGTCGGGATGGAAAACTACCAATTACTCGAATCAGAATGTCGTTTATGATGCAATAACTAATTCAGTTATATATGTTATAGTCATTTTCATAAACGTTGTCCTTGATATAACCCTAAATAAATACAGATATACATATGTATTTACGTTGTCTGATGGTGATGAGTACGAAAAAAATAAAATAAAATCTGAAAATCTCTTTTTGCGAGAGCAAATATTATATTTTCTTTTTTTTTATGAAAGGTACTAAGTTTTGTAAAATAGAAAATTTTAGTTCAATTAGAAAAAATGACGTATTCAGTTGCAAATGACGACTGCAGCACAATCTAGTGAATCCAAGAAGAGTTACGCTAACGCAATGTTATCTGCTCAGTTTACATGACTTTTGAGGCACCCTGTATCAAGTGTAAGTTAATGATTTAAGAAAAGGGTAATGACTTCGAAGAGACCGTTCTTTTCGTAAAAAAAATATGGAATTGGGTAACTGAGGGTCTAAAATGAGATGTTCCGACAAAAACGCGATTTGGTTTCGGCTGTGGTAATTCATCTTGGTAAAAAACCTACAGTGACTCATTTTATAATAAAACATCTAAATAATACATTACAAGATGGTAAGTAACATTATTTCTTAGGCGTTGTTCCACAAACGTTAATCAAACCCGAAATAATAACAATAAATTCCTTAGATGTTTTTGCTCAGGCATAATAAAATAAAATTCCTAAACACAAACAAAGCATAAAATCCTAATTACAAAAATAGTCCATAATTATGGTCTCAACATGATATTTTACCTGTTTAAAAGTTTCTAGTAAATTAACTCTTGTATACCCACCTTTGTTATCTATACAAAAATCAGAACCGCTGCTATTTATGGCCTGAGGCAAAAAGTTACCGTTTGGGTCCAACTCTGGAATTAGTCTTGACATTAGGCTATTATGTAGGTATGTGGATGTGGAGAGATGAAAATAATGATGTTTAAGAAAAAAGTGATACAAAACTTGTTTCATACTTTTTCATGAGCCACATGTTTCTCTTATACAGGTTACAAACATGCAGATAGATTTGTTATAAGAAAATTTATTTTGTAATAAAAATGTTGAAGGATAGACAAGAACAATTGTTATTGGAGTATTATTCTTATTATAATCCAATTTGTTTTAACACGTCAAGAAATCAAATTTTAAAGAGATATCTATACCAGTAAGTAGATTCATACTAACCTAACGGATTCTTTAAAGGCTCTCAACGACAATTGTTTTTTACAAGAAGTACACGATGCAACTTTAACGAAGTTACAGTTTCCAATTTTTAGGTTTGCTTTCGTTGATTCGTGAAAAAGTTTGTATTAGATGGTTCATTTCAAGTGTTTTATAAAAGGAGTGTGAGGGAGACAACATTTATGGTACAAGTCTTGTGCTATTAAACATATATTTTATACTACAAGATATGTTTACTTGTTTATTTACATTGTGTCTATATTGTGTCATTTCAAGCAATGTGCGTTGAGTTTGTGCAGTCAAAACTAGTATGTTTGGGGTTTGGGTTTCGTCTAACTTTCGTCGTCATTCGGAACTATTCGTGGGCGATTCTAGATATTCTAGAACTACCCTAATTAAAGTGGTACCTACTTAATCGAGAGTTGGTGGTGTTTCACATGAGTTCTTAACTTGTCCACGAGTCGGAATCAGAGTGTGGGGAAAGATGAGTTAACTCTTTCAGGGGCAGTGGTACATAAACTGTACCTAAATAAAAATGGTTCTAAGTGAGCGATGGTCTATAAAAGATACCACTTATTCAAATGCAAGTTAATTTTTGAGCCGTGGTTTAATTTGTGGACCAACAACGTCTGACTAATGTCTGGTGTGTCTAAACGTAAATTTAGTAATTCACCGGCTATATTCAAAGCAACACGTATTTCAGGTTAAGGTTTCTCTTGAAAAACGCAATTTTACTAGTTTGTTTTTGTTTTCATACCAATAAGTTGTAGATAAGGATACATTTATTTTTTATTAACATTGGTAGACTAGATGTACTAGTAGTAATGTACTTAGATTATTATTTACATAAAAGTGTGAGTTTGTTTTATATTGACCAACTCTTTGGGTAAAATGTTGTGGTACGAAAATTGTACCACCGCACCATAATACAAAAACGTCCATTTACTATCAAATTTTCACAATCCGAACGACTTCACCAAAGTTATACGAAAAGATAAAACCGGTGCCACTGAAAATGTACTCTGCCCAACTGTATTGACAGATTACAACAAAAATATGAACTTCGTTGACAAGTTCGACAAAAACCTTAATGTTTATAAAATAGATCGAAAATCTAAGAAATGGTGGTACCGGATCTTTTTCTATTTTGTTGATGCAGCCATCGTAAACGCATTTGTTCTATACAAAGAATTAAATTTGCCAAAGAAAACTATGAAAGAGTTTAGAAGAGAAGTCATAACATTTTTAACGGCCGAAACAGTTATTAAAAAAAAAGAATGACAACTCCAAATCCTATCGCTATCATAATCGTAACATAGTATAAAACAAAGTCGCTTCCCGCTGTCTGTCCCTACCTATGTATGCTTAGATCTTTAAAACTACGTAACGGATTTTGATGCGTTTTTTTTTAATAGATAGAGTGATTCAAGAGGAAGGTTTATATGTATAATACATGCATAATATAGTAGAGAAACACTGATAATTTTAGAGGTTTGTAATGTGATGTCGTTAACCGTGCGAAGCCGGGGCGGGTCGCTAGTAAAAAATAAACCTTTTGCTCCTCGAGAAATACGCACAAGCGAAAGTGCACACCAACGAAAAAGGGACACCAGACGTCGCTGTGCGCTATGCAGTACCTCAAAAAAACAAATTAGGACGGACTGGGTATGTTCCGTATGCGACGTACCCTTTTTCCTCGGAAAAAAAAACTTGTTTCCAAAATTACCATCTGGGAAATAATTAATTGTATTTTTGGTTTTCTTGTTTGTGCGCAGTGATACAAAAACTGAACCACTTATTTTCTACAAAAAATTAAAAAAAAAAATGTTTTTTTTTTTACCTTTTATATCTTAAGTGCTCTTGTTTTGTTTGTTTGTATAACAGAAAATAACAATATATGATTTTTAAATTGGTGCCCCTCTAGGACTTTTATTTGCTTAAATATCTTGCCACTGAAAGAGTTAATTTCTGACACGGTGAATAGATGATTTTATAGAATTTGTGAGGCACCATTGTTGTTCTTGTGTGAGGCGAAAGTCATTCGCAAATGTCGCTGCTAGACATCTAACATTCATTAGCAAATCGACAGTATACAGAAGATATCCTAGAATAGAGGTCCTAGATAGTGATGGAAAAAACGGTTCCTTCTTCGGAACGTCCCGAACGTTTCCGTTCCGCATAAATCACGTACCGAAATCACGTGATTCCGGAACGAGGTGCGAATAGCTTTCATGACCGTAAACAAGGCGCATGACCGCTCGTTTGGCACTGGTTTAGCAAAGTCGCTTCTATGCACGGTATACAAATAATACCGTGGCTTCTATGTTGTGAAGTGTGGTAATTTCCTGCCAATACAGCAGATAAGTTGCATATATGGCTCATACACATGTATATAAAAATTATAGAATAATACGCCTGGTATAGTGGAGATAAACTCTACAGTGTTTTAATTAATTCGTTAAATCATTCGTGTCAAGGTAAATCTAAATTTTATTAAAGAGTAAAGTTAAAAAGGTAAATCTTTTGCTTACATTTTTTATTAGATTTAAAATTGTTTCAATACATAAAATGCTAAAAAAATATTGTTACCGAACTCTCTTTTTCATTTTTTTTACTTCTACCGCCTCTGTTTGCAAAGTGTCGTACCAAACCGGCGGAAAAAATTACAGTTTTTGAGGCCACGTTACTGAATCTAACAAGGAGAGGCCACGCCCTTCGGGTCACCGATTTGGCCGAGCTTCTCGGTACTGAAAGAGACTTACTAGTGTTGTATATCCCCAAAGCCCTAGGGTGCACAACTCGAAAATAAGGGAGAAATTTTTCTCGAAAGTGTTAGGCCTACCATTTGTACAAGTTCGAAAAATACGATTTTTGGAATGTTGTCGTGGTAAAATGGGCGGCTTGTAGGTTTCTTATCGTATCGTAGGTTTCAATCGTCGCTTTCGTATTGTAAACCACTGCTTAACTGTGCGTGCCTTATGTTTGGGGTCATTATCTTGCTGGTACACCCATCTTAGCGGCATATTTTCTTCGACATAGGGTAGCATGACTGTTTGCAAGATGTGCAAATAAATGTCTTTAGTCATAGTTTCTTTAATCCTAAATAACTATAGGGCCTATTCCATTATAAGAAAAGCAGCCCCACACTTTAACATTTCCTCCGCCATGTTTAACTGTACCAATAGTATTTCTTGGGTTGAATTCCTCATTCCGCGTATGTCTTGTTTTGACTTCTTAATTGTAACTTTGCGCGACCCATTATTCACTATAGCTCTCGAGTATCATGTGTGAAATTGTCTAATATTTACTGTATTCTTCACGAAATTGTCATGCGCATAGCAATGGGCATAAAAGAAAAACACTCTTATTTTTTTGTCCAGTGGAATTTGGCTCAAACAGTAAACAAGTTTTTGTGTTCGGAAATAAGAAACAGGAAATTGGTTTACAATACTCCAGCAATGAAGCCTAAAGGTGTGTGCACACGAAGTGAATTAATTTATTTTATCTGATCAACTCACGAAATGAATTGAATTTTGGTGAACTTTGTTTGGCACTCTTATTTTATTGGCCACCACTGTGGATTGATTTCTTCTTCACTATTGCTTTGCAGGATTGGGTGAAAATGGTTGAAAGACATTTTCTAGATGCCTGAAATGAGTTTGCTCATAACTCACAAACAAACGGCGGTCAAACGAAATCAGTTGGTGGTCAAATAGTGCGTGTAACAAAACTGAAAATCTTCATTTTTACGGCCCGTGTATTCGTCCTCGGCAATCCCGCGCCCTTCTTGTCGTACACTTTTTGCCCTCCAGCTCGCTGGTACGTGCGTCACGCTCGCGTGTTCTTCGGTCGTAGCTCCTCCTCGTCCCTCTCAGTGCCCTCCCCTGCCCCCGCCTCGCGACTGCTGGCTGCGGGCCCAGGCCGTAATGATGCAATCCGATGCAGACTGCTACCTTTTCTCATAAATAATTATTCGAATCTGAGAAGCATTCCGTAATTACTGGCTAATTTATGTGTCTCGTTTGATTAATATTTGTAGACATTATAATTACGGGCGAGTTTCTAGCAAAGTATGCGATACGATTTAAAATAGCCGTTCCGGTGAACAGAGGCAGGAATGCCATTAATTGATCGATGTGGAAAAGGGTGCAACTTCGAAATTTCGAGGGAGATGTAGGCGCGGTATCGTCGCGGTATACAGGGTGCCCACTTTTTCGATGTGATAGCGTTGGTAGCTGCCAAACTGTGAGAGATACGAGGTCAACTAGATTAGAGACAAATTGTAAATTTTATGGCGCAGGAAGTCGGGATCTGTAAAATCTTCAGAATTTTGGAGAAACCTGAAATAATCTAAAACCGCCAAACTCAACACTGAAATAGTAAGATATAATAAAAATGGAAATTTATATACATTGTGTTTTTTACTTGATGATTTTTCCTGATTGCTAACCAAAATTAAAGTAGAAAAAAAATGTACATAATCCTGCATATGTAGTACCTTATTAGTACCTAATTTACAGTACACTTTATACCTACTAAAATAAATTCCCCATTATGATATTTTGCAGAATTACCAACATTTTGTTTCTTCCTTAATTTTGGGTAACAATAAGTAAAAATATATATATATTTTTTTCTATGGTATGTATTATTTTATGATTTTCTTTCACCACGTCCTTGAAAAATATTGCCCAAGACTTAAATGTCTTGCAACGTAAGGATGCATTATTTATAAATTACACGTACCTATGACACATACGAACAAAATATTAAGAAAAGATTAAAAAAAAAGATACTTAAACAAACTCCAAATTAGAAGAGTTTTCCACCGGTGTCATAGAACCGGTATGTTTCTGAAAACATTTTTTTCGAAACGTGACGTCTGACGTGCAGTTTCTTTCTTTTATTTATGTCAAACTATAGTCTGAGATGATAGAAACATAACTGAACAGAGAGTACGTAGAACATACTAGCCCTTAACGAATTAAATGGAGTAGTCAAGATACAAAAATCAAAACATTTTATGGCACATATTGTAAGCTTTCATTCAAGCTTCTACAATAGGAACTAATGTGTAAAATCAAGTTTTCGAAACGAACGCATTTGAACCCCTTTTTTCAGTCACTAGCAACTCGTAATGTCTTATGTTGATAGGTCTATACAACAATTTTCGAACACTAAATTGTTGTAAACTCTTACATCAAGCCTCTGACAATTTTTGGTATTGTAATAAAAAACACGAAGATAGTCATGAACCTCCTTTTTTTAAGAGCCATGTCGTTTTTGCTTACAATTTTTCTACAATAGCAAGGATGTTAGCAGAAAATGGGTATTTTGAGTTCGGAAAAACTTCATGTCCTCATATGAGTCGACAATATGAAACTGATTTTTTAGACATTAGTCCCCTTTCTTTCGAGCCGGTCACATGCGTATTTACCATTGTTCTAATCATTTTATGACCTTAATCATCTTATTTTATGAAAGATGGTGATAATGGTTATTGGTCAAATGATGGTGATAATGGTAATGGTTAATGGTCAAAAATGAATTATTTCAAAAATCATTTTTGACTTCAGAATCGTAATCAGCAACCCAAAAATCTTAATAATATGCATTTAATATCAACTTTTTACTTTTTAGTGAAATTTGACAGCTTGTTGACAGCTGTCATTAAGTCGAAATTTATCCTTGACTTCAGATTCGTGATCAGCGACCCAAAAAACCAATATAATTTTTTTTTAATTTCCTCTATAAGAGTTTATGGGGGTTATATGGGGTGGAGAGAAAAATTGATGCGGTAGAAATTTTTTTTGCCAAATTTGTTTTCAGTGCATCAAAATACATAGGAAATGATGGGACTGATCGCAAAGACAGAAAATATTTTTTTTGTAGACTGTGTAATCAGCAATGTCCTTTTGGTTCAGATGGGGACAAGAGACAGTCGTCAGATTTGTTGCAGAAACGGGAAAAATAATATTTGAAACCTATAGCCTTGTAACTGTGGCTGCATTTTTACAGATTTTTGGACATACAAGGGTTCTGGATACAGTTTTATCGTACTTTGACTGAGATGACAAAATTATAGAAGGCAAAGTTGACTTTTAAGTAGCTACATGTTTATAGTAACAAATTTTTCGAAAATTAATTAATTTTTCAAACGATTTGACATTAATATGACTTTCAAACACATACTTAAAGTTATAAAATAATCCCTTAATAAATACCTAGTAGCCATCAGGAAAGTGACAATATATACAATACAGACATACATATGTACACATATGTATGTAAACCTTTTTATTTTTTATTTGTATGAAAATGTAATAAATGATAGATATACATAATATGTATGTAAGTACAGGGTTAGTTTGTATAATTTGACAAGTTATTGCATGTTTATTGAAATTAGAAAATTCAAGTTCCCCAGACAGTTATAGAAAGTTACAGATTTTTGCATAATAATTTGTAACATTACATGAGAAAATACAACTGAACATCAGAAACTAAAAAACTGAAACAAAGTCTTATTTTTCCTTTTTAATAGAACACTCTGAACACTTAGAACAGAACCCTTTTCAGAAATATATAACATATCTATGTTTGATTCAGAAGATTGCGATATATTTTATTTAAAAAGTAGTTAGCGACAACGGATCGCAGTTACTATTGACAACTGGACCAGAAAAAAAGAACATTCATTTCATTTCAGCATCATCAGCAGAACTGTCATTTATTTAAAAAGTATTGGTCTATATTTCATTACTTTCTGATCTTGTTTTTTCTCATTAATAAAAAATTATGCAAAAATCTATAACTTTTGTCAGAGGAATTTTTATTTAATTTCAATAATAAACATGCAATAACTTGTCGAACTGTGGAAACTAACTCTGTACATATGATGAGCGAATATTCGTGTGTACCTTCAAACCTTGCACAATTAGAAGGCAAATTAATTGTCCATCATTTGTAAGTGCTCCAGTTGGTTCACCGTCTAATTTTTTTTATACTGAATGATTTTTACTAGAGAAATATTGGGTGTCTACTTGTGTATATTAAATCCTTCATCTATTTTACTGTCTTTTGACCTCGATACACAAAGAAATAACTATTAAATAAATATATAATACAAAGGTACAATTGTTACCATTTTCCCTATCTGCATAAATAAAAGTTATAAAAAATGTTCTCTTTTAAAGCTACCTATAGAAACTTGTTTTTATGGGATTTTATTTAGATGTTATTAATATTAAATTTAATCTGATAACTTTTAACATCGACTTGATTTAGAGACCATGTAAAGGAGACACTGAAACTTTGTAATTGATTATATATACATAAGTATGTATGTATATGCATTTTAGTGATAAAGCAACATATGACTCGCGAGAGCCCATATTGGCGGCGCAGGCGAAAATTTTGAAAATTTTCAAGGTCACGGGTGTTCCTGCCACTTCAGAATTTCAATGAAAAATCCATTTATACAAAAATACCGACTATCACAAGAATACTTTTTGGAATTTCTAAGAGTGCCAAAGGGGGGGCCATGGCCCCCATGCCCCCCCCCCCCTGGATCCGCCAGTGAGGTGATATTTTATTTTAGATTCTTTAGATATGTGACTTTTTATAGGAGTTTTAAGTCAATTAAGTGTTATTCTAAGATCTTCAAAATTTAAACGAAATATCTAACGAACTATAAACGACCTGATGAAACCTGATGAAAGATAAGTTTAGGAGATGTATCTACATAATTTATGTACTAGATGTCCGATAAAATGTATAGGATATTATGTACAGACAGATATAATAGAAAAATACATACAGTGTGTCTCAAATCATGCGCATTTCGGAAAATGTAAATTTTTGGAAAAATCGCTTGGACAGGTCAATTTGTTTTTTTTTGGGGCATGAACTTTGGTGAAATTCAATTCTCAAATGTAACCAGTGGCGGCGGGAAGCAGATAACGTTGTTTTTTGTTTATAGCACCATTTTTTATTGCACCGTATGAAAGCTTAGATTTTTCTGATTTTTTGTTGATTTGGCGTTCAACATGCAGGAGGTTGGTAGAAAAAGTTTGGAGAGAAATCGCAAAAACCGTAATCTCCGAATTTCTCTTTTTCAATGGTATATCTCAGTCTAGGCGCTTGAACTAAACACAATCAATTTTTGTTGAAACAGCTCTTTTTATTCGGTTTTAATGGATCAAATGTTCAACTGCTGATCGTTTGCAGTTTGACAATGACAAAGACTGTCGACAAACTCTGCACATTTCTGATTGTTTTAGGTAATACTTGCCCGATCTCATGGCGAATGCGTTGCTTCAGGTCTTGAGTGCTTCAGCATTGAAAAAGAGAAATTCGGAGATTACGGTTTTTTCGATTTTTCCTACCAACCCCCACATGTTGAAAACCAAATTAATCAGAAATACCTAAGCTTAAGCAATACGTAAGAAATACCTAAGCAATAAGTTCATGCTCAAAAAAAAAAACAAAATTGACCTGTCTGATTTTTCCAAAAATTGCCATTTTCCGAAATGCGCATGACTGTACACTCGTATGCATGACTGACACTCGTATATCATAAATAGTAAACTGTATGGATAGGCTCTGTAGTATCTGGATAGGTGATAAAAAAATTAATTTACCATTTTTACATAACAGAAACAATTATTGACATAGATTGACAGAGAAAACTGAAACACAGTGTATGTGTGTACATAATAATATGTGCATACAATTTCCTTATACAAGTTCTAGGCTAATCCCATTCCTGTAATCTCTTATCTATCAGTTCAAACACTATTTCCTAAAGTAAACATCAAGGTGTGCCTCGAATCAGTATTTGCAAGTGGACAATTTTTACCGATGCACCAAACTGCATGTAGACAAAGGGCTGCCGTGTACTGGATTCATGTTAAATTGGGCGTTGCGCGCTGTGGCTTACCGCCTCAAAAACAGTCACAGTCTAATAGCGAAGGAATGTGGTTACAATATAGGTAATTATTTGTCTATCGTACGTGTTCTACAATTAATTATATTAATCATTGGTTTCTATACAGGGTGTCCCATTATTAAGGGACACCCTGTATAGAGGGACACCCTGACGCCATAGCAAAACTACAGTGTGTTAAAGTTGAAAATTGAAAACATACTATTGATAATATTTTTATTAGTACTTTACGAAATTTGGCAAGAGGTTTTGTTATCATAAGGGACACCTAACCTAACTGTAGAAAAACCAATTAATTTACTTCTGACACTGGCGTAGGATGTGTGTATTTTAAATTTTATGCCGCTGTGCAAACATTAATATTGATTATAATTTTGAATTTTTTAATGTATTTCACGTAGATCATGTACTACTGTTGGGAACCCATAGAGTGGATAATTTTCGAGATATTTGAACTTAGAGGTTAATACATTTAGTTTAAAATCCTTTTCGATTTTTTTTTTTAATTGGGAGCTTTTTTACAATTTTTCTTATATCCTATAAAACTATATAGACATCCAAAAAAAACGTCATCAACTCTGGCTATGAACGAGAGAGATAGAAATAGCGGTCATGTCTAAGCTTTTCGGTTATGTCAAACTTTTGACAAGTGACTGTCACAATTTGTAAAATAAACAGCAGCTGTCATATGATGTGACAGTTTTGACAAGTAAATAAGGTTATAAATTCGAATAAGAATAGAAATACGTCTTTTTCTTCTTGGCCAACTTTGATGGCGGTTTTTTTTGGATGTCTCTATAGTTGTATTTAATTAACTCAACTTATTAAGTTTTTGTTACTTGTTTTATTTTTTTTTTGTAAATCGAACAATTGAACACAAGAAGCATTGAACAGAAACGCAAATATCTCTAAAACGGTCATTCTGAGCGACTTTTAAAGGGTATACATTTTCTGTCAATAAATGGTGGAAAAATCGATAGAAAAACATAAATATTCTAAGCGTAAAAAACCTTTTTTTATATGTTCAGAATGCTACAGATAGCGCCATCTACAATTTACATCAACCTTATTGACCAATTAAAATTCTTCTCAAAAAAAAAACCCAATCAGCAAATTTTGTGAAAAAGTATTGCTTTTTAAAGAAGTTATTTATCTAAATCAAAAATAAAATCATAACTTTCACGCCCAGTATCTTGGTTACCAATAAATTTTGGACTAAGATAAGTTTGGTTAAATCGTAATATTTTTACCCAGAGAATCTGAAGTTTTGCTGTGGCCCCTTAATAATGGGACACCCTGTATGTTTTTGGTTGCAGTTCCAATGACATGTGTATCGTAATTCTGTACTGTAAACAAAGGTGTTAGAATATTCGCAACGAAAAAAGAATCACTATAAATAGGTCAATGCGATGTGGGCAGAAATGTGTTGGTTCAATGATAAGTTGTCGTTTTAAAATGGATTAACATTGAAGAATTCAGAGCACTAATGAACCTGGATCTTTTAGAGAACAAACAATTTCAAAATTTCAATTAATTCCGGATATCAGTTAATCCTGATATCATTTCAATTAATATCATTTTGGCTTTTTTCAAATTAAACCTGAAACAAATGTTTTAAAAATACTTTTCAGCCTAAAGGTCCACTTCATCTTGCTTATATTTACTTCTTAGATATACGATTTCAATTCATCTTGCTTTCTTGCTTAGAAAATATATTATATGATATACTACAAAAACTTGATTTGTTCAAAATAAGTACAAAAACCAATGTCGTATCTATTTTATACTAAAAATAATAAGGCAATTCAACAATACGTTCATACGCCATGTCCACAGATGCAGTTTACTACAGATATAATGGACAAAACAAATCATTTTCCGATGAAGTTCATTCTTCATAAAAAAATTTCCTGTCAAAAAAATATGATTCACGATGAGAAAAAGGAATTTTAGTGTACAGGAAAAAAAGTTAAGAATAAAATTCTAAACCTATTTCCCTTAAAGGAAAAATTATGTATTCCGCCAGAATTAAAAATTCTATAATTTTTTGTTGACGGATGCAGTTTAAAATGAGTATAATGGATACAAAATTTCATTTTTAAATAAAAAATGGTTCAGAGCACATATGTAATGACAAATGCTCCTTGCCAAAAAAAGACGATTCACAATGTAAAAGAGACTTTTTTGTCTCAAGAAAAAAATTACAAAATTTATTGAAAAATAAATTAATACTGATTTTTCATTCATCAATTTTAGGACGAAAAAAAAGCGTGTATCAAAACATCTTTCAGTGATGAAAATGCAAAATAATAAATCAATAATACCATATCGTGATACTGAAAATACGTATATTTATATATTTTTTAATTATTGCACTGGTCTACCCGTATAATTTTTTTTCAAGTACATATATGATATTACACATAATATAATTAACATACAAATTCGTTACAGCTTTTTCCATATTTTTTTTTAAAAAGTAATTATATTTTAAGGGTTATGGTTTTTACAGAAAAAAAAACAAATTAGAAAATGTTTAATAAATAGGTATTTAAAAAATCATTATTGTAAGACGCGTTTCAAAAGACGAAAATAAAAAAGTATTATCTTTCTCATTAGTAGGTATCTCTATAACAAAAGTATGTAAATAATCTCAACATTGACAATTTAAAATATAGCTACATATTTATTTTATAAATTTGGGTAAAATTCTTATAATTCCTCTATAAATATGGATATCGAATGACAGAAATACCGAACTCTTTGAATACAATTTGTTGGAGGCTAAACTACACTTTGACCTGGTATTTATTCTACTCTACGGTATTGCGTACGATGTAAATAAATTATTGTGACCCTGTTTCTAGTAAACATTTAGTTTATGACGTGAAAAGTGAAGCGGCTATTCATTAGTACCTGGTAAGGAAAGAAACATACTTTTAATATTATTACTTGCGTTTAGTATTGACTAGAGATGTAAAAAAAATATTTAAATAATATTGCGTAAACGTTTTATGACACGAGGCATGACATCATGCGTATGTAATTTGGGGGCTATTAAAGATCAATCAATTTTTTTCAACGAGCTGAATTATTTAAATGTTTTTCGAGATACGTTTAAGTGTGGCATTTTGTTTATATCACGGAGTCATTAACATTTTTAATATTATAGAACACAGAATGACTAAGGCGTTTCTGTCTTCGGCTGCTGAAAAAATGTGGCCCACTCAGTGTTCCATAAATAAATAAAATAAATGAGAAATCAGTTGTTCGTATCCTACTTCAAGCTTAGGGGCGCCTTTTATGTACACGATACATTCTTTATGAGGGACAGAAATAATACAGGTGTTCGATATACGAGGGGTATCTAAAAATAAATTGTCCGTATCAAGAAAAATAAAATAAAAAATTGCAAAAAAATATTATTTATACATGATACTATTATGCGTTTCAAATGTATTGAGCACTCACTTTAAATGCCAATTGCGAAAAAACAGATGTCAAAATTTTGAAAATATTAAGGACTTTTACTTAAGGCATTTATTAGTATTTTATCCAACTTTATATGTTATAAATTGCATTTTGTCGAGTTGTGATATTATGAATCACTATGTTCAAAAATGCACACTTCTTCCTGCTATTTGGACTATTGATGGAAATATATATTTACTTGACCCTGTTTAAATCATGTTTCTTAGAAAACGGTGTTTTCACTAAAAAGAAAATAATATTTGCTCAGTCACTGAACTGAAAGTCTTTAATACAAATATTAAAAATATTAATTACATCTGCAATTCAATATTCGGAACCTTGTTCTATATACATTCAAATAAAAGAAACAATAAGAGTTTAAGAAAAACATTATGTGTTAATACTTTTGCTAATATGTTTTTTCATATATACATACCTAGTATAAATGCTTGCTGTTTACAAGAAAGGTATTATTATACCAACTCACTGTTAACTTAAATCTGGATATCTAGAGAAATTCTACAAATGCGGCAACAGCGGTACGCATTCAGTATAGGCTGTTACACCTTTTGCTACACCGTAAGTAGTGTAGCGTCCGTCCGCTTTCTTACTTAAGTTTTAATATACCTAATCATTTTCTGATAAAACCGAAATTATTTTTACATCGTTATTTATTGTGCATTTATTAGGAAAAACTGGAGAGGCCAAATTTTGCTCCTTCTTCAACTCACTGAAGAAGGGGCAAAATTTAAATGTGTATCAATGCTCCCATAGTATCGCGCCTCTCCAGGTTTTCCTAATAAATGCACAATGAATAACGATGTAAAAATAATTTAGGTTTTATCCAAAAGGATTAGGTATATTAAAACTTAAGTAAGAAATAGGACGGACGCTACACTATTTACGGTGTAGCAAGCAAGAGCAAAAGGTGTAACAGACTATACTGAATGCGTACCGCAGACAGTAACAGACTATTATGATGCATAAATATAAATAGCGTCCTACAATTATTAACTACAATTTATTCAATTAGTGCCCTATTTGCTTTATACGTGCGAATAAGTGTTTTGTGACCAAATTTACAATTTTTGCAAAGTAGGCAAATTGATGTATTAAAATGTTACGAAAGATTTTTACCACTTATTATGGTACCTCAGATTTTAAGAACTTTTTCGGTATTTAGGATGAATTTAGTTGAATTATAGGTTCAGTTATGAATGTGAAAAATAAATTTTTATTTGTGATTCGCTATGAGGAATGAGCAGGAGAGGAATGAGCATAGATGTAATGTAAAATAATTTATTTTATTTCAGGTAATTTAAAAAAAATCGTGAAATGTTATGTTGCACGAGTTTTAAATGTTATTTACGACATCGAATGGTATGTACATTGTTGTGACGAAAGCAACGGGGATTTTGTTACAAGAGTAAAAAAAACTTAAAATTTCCTGTTAACTTTGACGAATTTGAAAATATTATCTAGTGTTTATCACCTAGCTCATATGATACACAATTGGTACATTTATTCCATGTTTTCCCTTTAATTTAAAAAATGCGCTTATTACAATTTTATTTTTGGTTGTTAAAATTTCCTATTTGTCTGTCTTTCCGTTTTGTATGCTTAATAAAAGATTTTGGAGGTATTATATACTTTATTATTTTATTTTGTGTTATTTATTTTTGTGACAATGTTTCCGTAATGTGTTACTTCCTTACTCCTATAGTAGGGGAGGCTTGGTATCAATTTTATTTAAGAAAATATATGTTTTAGTCGAAAAGTTAATGGTTTTAGGAACATGCTGTTTACTGATATCAATTATATTATATAATGTTACAATGTAAGCCTATAAAAATGTCAGAAACATAGCTATGAGGTGTAGACATATTTTGGTGAAACAATTAAACTTTTATAACACCATCCACCAGATTCCCATATTACATATGAAAATGGTTTATTCTGTTGCTAATATTAACTAAGATGTCAGTATGACATATTTTATTTAATAACTCATTAACCAAAAGATATTTCTCTTCGTAAAAAATCATACATATAAACGAAGGTTAATTTTATGTTTCTTCACAATTTGAAGTAGTTTTTGAAAACGTTTTATTAGAAATAAATTTACAAACAGCATTTCATTGAAGTCAGTGTCGACAATCGGTACAATTAATTATATAATAATATAATAATTAATAATAATTAATAATTATAATATCTTGAGAAGTATACCATACTACGCACCTTTTTGCTGTTTTAAATATTATAATACATTTACAGTACCTACAAGGAGTCATATGTGTTAAATTCAGTCCAACCTTTTTTTTTTTTTTTTGTATAAACGATGACCAAAGAGAGGGCTCAATACATTTGTCCCACGTAGAAATATTAATTATTTATACACAAGTCAGGTACTATACTTTTTATTTACTTATTTATTTATTTATTTAATTATTTATTTATACTTATCCAATAGGCAGAGCCCAATTACAGTATAGATTTTCCAATTACAGAATAGTATTTCAACATTACCTACAAGGGTGAATAAAATAACAATATACATAAATAGATAAAAATAAAAATATACAAATGACGGTACAAACACAATTACATATATATAGGTCATTTTATCACAATTATAGTCTAATCACAAACGATTGGAATTTAACACAATAGATACATATAAGTACTCTATTTCCATTGTAAATTGAAAATAGGTAGAAAAAAGCAAGGTTGTCAGATGTATTTTCTAAAATTGCTAAGCTCACTATACAATTATACTTCATACTTCAGTAAACTGTTAGTTCGTGACGTTCTTAGAAAGCTAGTTTGGAAATATTTTAAAAAAAATACATTTTATCACAATTATAGTCTAATCACAAACGATTGGAATATAACACAATAGATACATATAAGTACTCTATTTCCATTTTAAATTGAAAATAGGTAGAAAAAAGCAAGGTTGTCAGATATATTTTCTAAAATTGCTAAGCTCACTATACAATTATACTTCATACTTCAGTAAACTGTTAGTTCGTGACGTTCTTAGAAAGCTAGTTTGGAAATATTTAAAAAAAATACATAGATATAAATTTATTAGTTAGCATTAAAATAAAGCGTTTAAAATTGCTGGAAAAAAATAATTATAAATTCAAACAACTTTATGTATATTACTATACGGCGGCTCAGGTGGCTGGCCGCACAGAGTAAAACCACTGGCGGTAACACCGGTCAACGATATTATTAGACTACTTTGCATTTAATACATTGCTAATACTTCTTCGGTCCACTGTGCCATACAATTTTTACGACGTCGTTAAAATGATTTACGACTTTAGGCACTCAACTTGTTTAAGACGCCAGTGACGTGTATTTAAGCTAGGTTTATTAACACAGACAATTTTTTGAGATTGTCTGGCTAAATGAGCATTATTTACAGCAAATTATATTACAAATATTAAGAGTTTTGTATGCAGGCTAATTTTAATCTCCTATATTGATTTGAATGAAAAAAATTATTTCACAATTTTAATCTAATAAATAATAATCTATCACAATCAATTTGGTTATTGACAATTTTAAATAAACTTATTACTAGAGCCATCGATCTGCGTTTTTCCAATTCTGACAAATTAAAACGATTTAATAAAACATTATTTGAAAACCCCCTTTGTGGATAAACTCCATCCAGTATGTACACTGCAGACTTCATGAATCGTCTTTGTATTGTTTCTAAAGATGTTTCTAAAGATCTGTATGCGTTGTAAATAGGATTCCAGACACTTGCTGCATATTCCAATTTAGATCTGACAAAAGTTATATATAGCAATTGGAGAGTTTCACAGTTATTAAATCCTTTTGAATTTCGTAAGATAAGTCCCAAATTCTTATGTGCTGATCCTACAGTAATTTCTATATGCCTCGAGAAAGATAAGTTTGGATCAAAAGTAACCCCAAGATCTTTAACATACTCAGGTCTTTCTAGGATGACATTGTCCATGGTATAATTAAAATTGATAAGTGTAGTTTTTCTCGTAAACGACATGACGTTACATTTAGAGGCATTTAATGGAAGCGAATTATTAGCATACCAGAGACTTATGGTATTTAGGGATTTTTGAAGATGGCTACAATCCTCTTCGCAGGTAATCATCTGCATAAAGCAAGTACTGAACCCCATTGAGATCTGTTGTAATATCATTAATGAACATGACAAATAAGAGGGGTCCCAAAATAGATCCCTGTGGTACTCCCGACTTCTGCCAGAAATTTCCCGACTGATGACCACGGTACTGAACAAACTGGTACCTATTCCTCAGATATGATTCGAGGAGCTTAATATGTGAATCAGACAGTCCAAAGATATGCATTTTGTATACCGTGATCTAGTCGGTCGAACGCCTTGGAGAAGTCGGTGTATATGACATCAACTTGGCTTTGATGATCCAGTTTCTCAGCTATGTATTGGGTCTTACACATAAGGTTAGTAGATGTGGATCTTTTCGCCATAAATCCGTGCTGTTCAGGTAATATCATACGAGATACATGGTTATAAATAATATTATGAAGAATAATCTCTAACAACTTTGCGAAATTACATATGATAGTTATCGGTCGATAATTTTCCAAATCATTTCGGTCACCTTTCTTAAAAATGGGACGAATTCTTGAAAGTTTCCATAACATCCAATTTTACCACTTTTAAGAAAAAAAAATTACACTACGTAGTAAAAAAAGTAACACTACGTATTCACAACTGGTGCCAACACGAAAGGGAGTCTCCATCATACTGGTATTCCTCGGCTAGCTTCGGACGCTGGAAAAGCTATGAGCGCTGCCACTTGGTTCACCCAAACTAAAGTTCGCGCACTTGGATATAAAAATTATGGAAATTTATTTTTTGAGCATCTCTCGTATTAAGCGGAATATTTCATCGGATCCGATTCAATCAGTCTGTTGAATGGGTACTCTAAAGTGATATAACGATAAAAGTAAGAGATGTCAAATAATAAAGACTTGACTAAAGAGGGCACTTCCTCATAGAAATGACGTATGAAGAGTCTTGATGTATTCAATTTTATACAAACCGTTTTCAAGAAAATAACTAGTTCTACATGTGTACAATTTTTCCATGTTTTATCAGATTTAATCTCAAAAGATCGTTTGACTTACAAGTGTCATGTGAATTACGTTATATGAAAAATACGTTCAATCAAACGTCACATGAACAGTTTATTTCACTTACAATACAATATTTTTCAGAATAGTGGAAACATATGAAATACCCCCTTTAATATTACCTGTAGAACACACCCTATAAAAGTTTTAACATATTCATAGAACACCCTGTGTATTTCAAGTTATCAAGTGCATTGTTGTATATTCGAAATTCTTTAAATGGTTCAGCTTAAAATGAAAGTTTAAAATGTCATCATGTATTATACATACCTACATATGTATAGATACATATCGTACTCCCAATTCAATACTGCCATAACTGCAACCTGTTCATATATGCAGTTATGGCAGTATTGAATTGGGGGTACATATAGGTACATACATATGTGAGCAAGAAATTTCAAGATGAGACCTTAAACCGTTCTCATTGTGAACATAAAAAAAGATTACCAAAGAGACGAATCGACCGACAGACAAATCAAATACATGCATTTACACTGTGGTGTTACCGTTGAAGTATCGCCCTCTAGTGTGTCTAACTTGAACTAGATAAATCCGACAAAGTTGGAAACTACCAAATAGATGTTCTTCTCGAAGCACATCCCAACGGTCAGTCCATTAAGTTCATGAAGCAATAATGAATTTCCGTTCATACAGACATACGTATATTTCTTTTTTGGACTATTTTCAAATAACATTTTAACTATAATTTTAGGAGTAAGGAATAGTTGATTATACTTGTATGTGGATGAAGAACTAATTCTGCAGATTCAATTTCATCGGTATGTAAAAGTTATTTATCTGAACCAAAAACCAGTATTACTTTAACTACTAATTTAATATATATACGCAACTAAATTTTATTACTGAAAAATATATACCTTTTTTTATGTTGTCTGAATGATTTACAATCCTGTTAACTTAATGGTCTAATTCTTTCAAGCAGATAGGTAAAATACGTTAAAACATGGATACGTCCTGTATTTCCATATCCTTAAAATTATAACTGAACTGTTTTGGAATGTAATGAACACTTACAACTTGGCTCTCCATTGTCTTCTAATATGGAACAATTAAATGTCCACGAGTCTACAAATTGTTATCAATTTTCGATATTCATTAATGATTGACGGTTTTTGCCAATTGAGTACTGGAAAGCCGCAATAAATTAGAGAATATTGCTCTACGTCATTGCTGTCCCTGAAACAGTCTGATTAATATCATCGTTTCAGTTTTTTGCTACACCAGAAAATCGGTAATTATATTATAAAACATTTTTCAATAGAAAAAAACATTCCTCATTTAACCTTTGATGCTACGTTTAATTATGTCAATTAATATAATTGAAAAAAAATATTTATCTAAATAGCTTGTTAACCTAGAAAATAATTACAGCGATCAAAGAACAGAAAAATAACAAAACAAAAATATGTTGTGTCGTTACATGTGCGCAAATGATGTGTTCTTAATAATATATCTAATTTATCTATCATCATTTATAAGTGCTGCATATTATGCTTATAATGTACGTAAAATAAATGAGTAAGTACTTTATTGGAATTTGATTCGTCTTTATTGAAATTGAATTGGATTGGCACGGTTCAGAATGAATTAATAATTGAATCCCCCTGACTATTATAAATTATAACCATAAATAATCGAGTTTGTATGCGTCACTGGGTGCATAATTTGCGCATCGTTTCGTAGTCGTATTACAGAATAATATCACGGGTACACAAAAAAATACGTGGAAATTACAGTTGACTACACCACCATACCTACATGTCTCTTTTGGGTCGCTGAATCTGAATCCGTAGTCAAAACACTACGGCTCTTAAAACTAATAAACCTTAACCCCATTTCCTCAAACCTAGAAACTTCATAACTATGGGGATAAAATCACATACATTTGGACGTGTAGTAGCTAATAAAATTGTTTTTCGACATTTACTAGCCCCATGTTTACCACCGATCGAATCAGACAAGTGCTCTCCCATAACACAGTAGCATATCAGTCACGTTACATTACATTTCATTTTCCATATTATGAAATGGGGGTTTAAGGAATGTAGGTTCTCTCTCATAGAATCTTCTTTGATCTAGTGCTTATTTAATACATAGAAAAAGTGAGGAAAGAGGTTAAGTTTTATTGGAATTGAGAACTTTTGCTCGCAAATCTGTGGGGTTATTGGGTTTGTGGTTGCTAAAATATATCCCGAAATACGTCGCTTCTAGTATTGTATACGCAACTACTATTGGGTTCAAAAGTATGGGGTTATAGAGTCTGATGATTCTCACACCTCAAATATATGGGTATAATGGTATAGCCTACTGTACTTTTGTACTTTTACTTTTTTTTGTATGCCTGTGTAACCTATTCTAATATACTTTATACAACTAACAACCTACTATAATCAAGATAACTAATCGAATAGGTATAATCTATAGTCATACTCATAGTGTCTGGAGTTACGTAGGTACATATATATTTATTATGTTCATGTATTTCGACTAGCTGAATATAAGGAATTAACATTACCACTACTTGAGAATAAGAGAAACATAAATTCGCCACATCCATTTCTGATTGTACATATGTATGTACGTATATACACGTAGGTACCGTTATGTAGGTACATGAAAGAATAGACATATTACAGAAATTGACCTGGTTACGCGATATACTCTAAAATTTGATCATTTTGCTTTCCTTGTTCGTAAAGTACATTTTCCTGGGTATTTTCTAACGTCTTTAATTACTGTACTGACGTCTAATATACCTACTTCGTTTCATGAAACTCTAATTGCTGTAGTACCTCAGTAACATTCTGACTAGTATAACAAGCTTGCATACGTGTTCGATCATAATGTAAGGAATTTACTACGTAGTTTATGCATGTTTATATCTCGGTGTGTGGAGTTATGATTTTTTTAAAATGTGCAATTTCACTTTTATAATGAATTTACGTGGGCTTGTGTAGTATGCGTGTGGGCGTTTATCATTCTCTTTATTCCTGTATCGAATACTTATTCATTGAGATTAAGACCGGTGTGGGATGGATAAACGCTCATTATTTTTATTGCCATTTATTTGCGTTTATAATGAGGTCCTTCGAAAATGACATATAATTTTATTGTTGTTTTGTGCAGTGGATATTATGACATATATACTTTTATATATGTACAAGGTATTCTCATTGTTGAAGTATTTAAGACCTGCCTTTGCTTGAAAAACAATTAAACTGTACATTTCAGTTCCTTATATTTTGACGTCTTCCTACAACTTATATTTTTACCTACAGAAAGACAAATGCATAATTATTGTTTGTTTGTGGGTATCTCATATACAGGGTGATTCAGTTTGGTATTCGCTGCCTTGTATCTTTTTTTATTTGCAGGTAAAACTGCAGCATACCATACATATTTGAAAACTGTTTGAACAAACAAACATTACGATATTCAACATTTTTTTTTAATGAAATGGTGCTCTTTTACTGATTATTCTAGATAATTTGTTTCTACGTATAGCACTGTAAAGAAATTTTCATTTTTGAACTGAAACTTGTGAAAAAACTATACCGAGTGATTCAGTTTGGTATTCGCGGCCTTGTATATTTTTTATTTGCAGGAAAAACTGCAGCACACTATATGTATTTGAAAACTGTTTTGAAAATATGAAATGAAAATAAGAAACTGAGAAAAAAGTATATATATATATATATTCAAATTCAGAAATTATTTTATACAGTGAGTACAGATTGCCATGAAAACTGTCGTAAAATTCATTTGAAGTAGATGACATAGCAACATATTGTTCATGGCCGCGCTCTAAATCATTTCTGAATTTGATTTTATATAGTTTTTTTTGCCATTTTTTTTTCTTTCAAAAATGAAAATTTCTTTATATCGTTATATATAGAAACAAATTCTCTCATCTCATTTGAAAAAAAAAGTTGAATACTGTAATTTTTTGCGTATCGTCATAGAGGTTATTGAAAACCATCTTCGATAGAGATTTTCAAATAGTTTTCAAATATAGATATATGGTATGCTGCAGATTTTCCTGCAAATTAAAAAAAGAAGAGGGCTGCAAATACCAAACTGAATAAATACCCGGTATATACATATCTCGAGTATGCTCGTTCTACTTCGTACTACGTTCGTTGAGCGGAATTCGCGGGCAAATCTATTCTTGGTGCACTATATATTCTGTTTATATATGGTGTATTTTATATTATAGTATATATTACACTTAGTATATATTATGTTTAAACATTTTTGCTGATTCAAATTTTCTTAATTGTTTAACAACTTTATGTTAAATAATAGTGACACTTGAGAAGAGAAATAAATTTATATATCTAATAGTAAGATATATATAAAAGTAGAATGAGCGTTATTTTAATTTTAACAAGTTTTTCTTACATGATTTTTAACGCCTAAAATATAAAATAAACGATATAATCAAAAAATAAAATATGAATTTTTTTAAATACTGTCATACATAACATACATAAGAGTAAATACGTATTATCCTACTGTCTCATGTGTGCATAATATATGTATTATGTATGTATTTTCATGCATTATATATGTATTTATTTCAAAGGTCGAGGCAGCTTTGCTGAAATTGAACTTAAATGCTGTAAATACATATAATACTTTGTTCAGTTAAAGTAAAGATACGTTTAGAATAATGTAAAATCAAGTGAAATGTTCAATATCTAATTTAAACGTTATCAGTCTTAATCTTATATGCACCCTTGTATCTTGTATGAACTTCTTGCAAATCCACACATGCTTATTAGAAGCAACGTTGGATATTTGCTTTAAGATCCTACGTAACAGCTAGATCAAGTAGGCAATGCAAAGAAATGTTTGCGTGGGTGCACTGGGACACGGAATGTCACTGACATCAAAATGCAGTAATTTGAATTCTCGTACGAAAACGAGTTTTTCCTGAATGCAGATGAAAAATATGTTTTTTGCTAATTATAAATGCGACATGACGAACAGTCTTTCACACGTTACTTGGATATAGTAAACAAGTTCGATATAAGAAATATGGCGATCCTGTTAGCTGTTCGAAGATTCGCGGACCAATTTGGTCACTTTCTCAGAAGCAGATAATATGTACCGGATATATAAATCGAAGATTATGCAGCTTCCGCCATGTGAATGGAGGAGTTCTTTACAGTTAGCGTTAGTTCTGTAGACGTGAATTAATTTAGTTAGTCTTGACATATATTTATAGTTTTGTTTATATCTATATTTTATTATGAGTATGGTGCACAGCTAGTTCTGCCCATTTAGTAATAAGATTTTGGCGCTGGCCAAGTAATAAACTTGTAATCTTAGATATAGCAAATCAACAAGGAGCCCTATATAGTGTGTCTGGTAAGTATACGTCAATACTAGCACACAAGGGTGCGCAAACTTGCAAACCTTAGCACCAACCGCCACTGGTGGTGGAAACTATCGTAGCTGAAAATGAGACAACGATCAATTTGGTGAGATAAAAGCTCAACCTTTTCAAATATCACTTTTTCTTTAGTAGAAAAAGTCCAAGAAATTCGAAAATTATTTTTTGAGTTAAGTATTTGACTTCTGGCAAAAATTTTAAATTTTTGGCGTTTGTATCACTCCACAAGTCTCTTTAATATCATTATTTTATTATATTCAGAAAATGTCCAAGAAATATTAAAATCTACAGATGCATAAAAGTTGCCAAATAAAGTCAGAAATGTAAAGTACAAGGGACCTCTTTGGGACCTGATATCTCACTAAAACAGCATCGTACGAGAAATAATTGTATGAAGATCTAGTTTTATTTTTACCTTTCCTGTATGCTCCTAGAATATTGCCGCATTTAACGGACACCCTGTATACTAGTTACAGTGACTTGAAATTACAATGAGGTCACATGAAAACTTGAAATCCCACTGAAATCAATTGAAAATATATAACCAATATGTCCAGTATTAGTTGCAATTTATGAAATTTGGTATAAAAGCTTTTGTAATTATTTGAAACCTGATTTGAAATTAATGCTGAAGTCTTTTGAAATATATTTTAAATTGTATGCATGAACTTCTTGCATATTTATAGTTTGCCGTTAGATTATCGAGAAAATGTTATTAGGGAAACTAGTTATATGAAAGAAGGCTTATTGGATAATGTTATGGGATAATAAGATTAAATTATCTTTATATTTTTGGGTAGCTAGTATTTAGGTACTTAAAAAAACAGGAAAGTATGAAAAATGTCCTTTACGTATGTAGAAATTATATGATGCCTATTTACTAAGCAACTATTCATTCCCAACGGTAGCTATTCTATTAACGGATTTGGTATGACTAACTCTTATTTATCTCTTCAATAGGCAATCCATTGAATAACGGTAAATGAAATTTTTGGAATACTGACGAAATATCTATGAGATGCCGCATTCAGTAATGAGTTGCTTCGACATCGATCGATGACGATTTTCTTGAAACTGCTTAAATATTGTTTCATACATTCAGTGTAAAAACTTTCGCTTTTCCACCTTAGAAATGAAAAACTTTCGTTCTTGCTGCTTTACAACTATTAGATAACTTTAATATGGTGTCTAGAAACGAGACCTCTTATGATCAGATCTCATTGTCTGTCTGTCCGTCGCATTATTGCAAAGTCAGTTTGTTTTATCAGTCAGTTTTTATATTATGAAATTTAGTATGCAGAGAAAGTGACATGCTTAAAAATAAATCAAAAATAATTTTGATATTATATTATGTTAAATATTCTAAATATACATATAAATATTATATAACACTTGAATTCAACAAGAGGAATTTTTTTTGTCTAGCTTATTGCTATAAAGCTGATAAAGAAATTATTGGAAAAAATGTGTCAAAAACAACATACAGACCTTTGGAAGTATTATGTCCAAGATCTGAGAAAAAATGTCCAAGAAAAGAGAAACTAGTTAAAATTTTATTTATGGAAAAAATATGTGTTTATATATAGCGAAAGTAGAAACGTTTTTTATGTGTATGCATGTAACCAATAATGTAAACATAAAAGTACAAGTTATCATTGGAAAGGTCTCTTTGTAAAGGTATTCATTTTGCATTGTTCTGTTTGTTGACTGAATTATAGATAATTTTGTGAAAGCAAGCTAACAATGTCTGTCTTTTCTATCACAGAAGGTACTAGATTTAAAATTCTGCAAATGTAGGTACAAACGAAGTTAAACAATTGTAATTTTCACATATTGAGATGTTACAATTATAATTTTTTATAACAAATGTTTTAAACGTGCGCTAAATAGTTTCTCAGTTTTTTTTCTATATAAAACTTTGCGTCTTAAGGTACATATACAGTGTGGAACAGCCAACTGAAATAAATTCAGTAGCTCCATTATTATGCATTTTTCTAGAAAATTCTGAAACACGTCAATGTCTAATTCTAAAACGACATCTTGCGACGTAAAAATATCGTCCCTAAATTCAACCCCCTTCAGGTGACAGCTACAACCCCTAAATTTAAAATTGGAAGTAGGGGCTTGTGATACTTCATTTGAAAGGTCTTTTCATTCTCTATTCAAAACTGCTATGGTTTTAAATTTTATTGCAGAAATTAGCAAGAAAAAAAGATAAGTTTCTCCAGTTTAGGAAATTCGTTACATTAAAATAAAACTTTTATAAGTACCTAACACTATTTGTCAGTTTTAGGTTCTGAAATTTTAATAATAACAAAAAATAAATGTCTGTAAATGCTTATGCTTGAAGAAAATCCACATACGTTGAGTCGTCAAACAGCTTCAGCATTAAATATTAGCCATTCCTCGATTCTCCGCATATTGACATAAAATCAGATGCACCCATATAAACTGGTACCAACTAATGAGCTCGCGGAAGATGATTTTGATAGACAAATTCTATTTTGTGAACAAATTATGCAATTGACAGATGACAATACTGTACAAATGGAAAAGGTTTTATTTTCGGATGAATCTACATTTATACTTCACGGCCATGTTAATTGCCAAAACTGTCGTTACTGGTCGAGAGAGAATCCTCACTGGATTAGGGAACTACGCACGGAAAACCCTGAGAAAGTTAATGTTTGGGCAGGAATAATTGGAGAAAATATCATTGGTCCCTTCTTCATTGACGGCAATTTGAATGGAGAAATCTTTTTAGTGCTGCTCCAAAATAATGTACCGACGATGGCAAACTTATAGCCAGCTGAATATAAATATCTCCACACAATATTTCCAAATCGCTGGATAAGGAAACGTGGTTCTGTAGAATGGCCTGCACGATCACCTGATCTCACGCCGTTAGACTTCTTTCTATGGGGATATGTAAAAAGTATGGTCTACAAAACCAAACCCGACGATTTAGCTGACTTAAGAAGAAGAATAACACTTGCAATTAGGTCGATTACCCCGCAGAAGTTAACTAACGTTAGAAGATATTTCTATTTACGTCTAGGATACTGCCAAGATGCTGGAGGCATGCATTTTGAACATCTGCTGCATTAATAATGATTTGTTTTTTATTTTAATGTAACGAATTTCCTACGCTGGAGAAACTTTGTTTTTTCTTTTAATTTCTGCAATAAAATTTAAAACCACAGCAGTTTTGAATAGAGAATGAAAAGATTTGAATATTTAGGGGTTGTAGCTGTCACCTGAAGGGGGTTGAATTTAGGGATAACACTTTTAAGATGTCATTTTAGAATTAGAAATTGACGTGTCTCAGGATTTTCTAAAAAAATGCATAACACTGGAGCTACTGAATTTATTCCATTTGGCTGTTCAACACTGTATATATCTGTATGCTGTCAATGTATGTATATGTGTCTCGCGAATCTAGTTATTTGTTTAGTTTGGTCATTAGTATAAGTTTCAATACATTTCAAGTATTCTTTCCATACTAATTTAAAATAAAAGGGATTACACATTTCACTTTTACTTAACCGTACTTTTCGAAAATCGCAACGGCAAGTTTTTACTGTTCTTTTGAAAAAACAAAATCCCGATGAATCGCAGACGGCCGCTGCAGCGTTTCATTGATCAGCTCGGCTACAACCATTGTTTCGAAAATGGCAAGTCGCTGAAATAAAACCAAACAAGTCCCGAGCAAGTATGGACGCTCCAGCCCACGTTAAAAAGCTTGTTAAGGTACTACCTTATACAGACACCGGTCGTGCTGCCAGCTGAAAAAAAGCCGATAAAAATTGTATTTGCCTTCCAAATAGAATTTCTAATCTTAAACGTACTCATCGGCGGTCCTCGCAGGAAATATGACGGCTTTTAATCGGGTATCGTGTTTAAATTTATGTTTATAGGTTAATTCGCTAGTTCCTAATGTGATTCACACGTATCATAACCTTTGCATATTTCATTTTTGTCTTTTTCTTTAAAATGCTTTTTTGTAGTACGTCTTGCACTTTTCTTATTATCTGCTTTTGTAATGTACAAGGTGTTCCAGTTTAACGTCTCATTGGCGGTATTCTGGGTTATTTTTGAGATAGAAAGAAAACTCAAATGCTGAGGTTATCAGAATTTTTGAAGGAATCTGAATTTGGCCTCGGGCGTGTTAAACAGGGTGTTGTTAAAAATGTATTCCCAAAACAATACATTTAAAAAACTATTGAATTCGAATTTTAGTTTATTTAATTTCCACTCTTTTATCCACTCTCCAATTATAATCCCTTTAGTATTGAATAGTCTACATCAGTGCTTCTTAAACCTTTTATTGTTCACGATCCTTTTTTGTCGCCGAGATTTAGTGATGAGCGGTCGCAGTCTTCGTCTTATGGAAGACCAACACGTGCTTTAGCAAGACTAAAATCAAGTATTAAGCAAGAAAAACACCGAGGTACTCGCTTGATATTTGCTCTCTTGCTTTTCAAATAAAACTCGCATCGCGTCATGTCACATTTAGTTTTCCCCAGCCCTTGGAATTTACCATAAACTTTGTCAATTAAAGAGCTTGATCCTATAAGGTAGGATTACTGGCCCGAACCGAGTTTCGACTTGTGACTTTACAGGATCCTACAAAGAACGGTTTCATAGAAAAACATAGAAACAAGAATCAATTTTTGAAATTTTAACTTTCCTCTATGTTAGTAGTGTATCAGTTTAATTCAGGAAAAATTTGTTATGGGTATGTATAAGGTGCCTTACCAAAAAAAAATTACAGGATTATTAAAAGTTGTGGAATTTTTTTTTAATCTTCACTTTATTATTTTTTTTCAAGGCGTTCCGTACCTACCGAACTCACTCCTGAATAGTTGTGATCATAAGAAGTTCAATGTATATTTTGAATATCTTGTGAAAATTGCTTATTTAATATACATCGAACTTCAGTAAGTCGAATTTCGATAACTCGAATCAAATTGGTAGGCGTCAAATGTGGGAGAAATATGAGTAAATTTTACTTGATAACTCGAACTTCTATTACTCGAATATCTTGATAACTAGAACTGAATATTTTGCGTTACCTTCGATAAACCGAATTCTGGGAAATCCCTAAGGTCTTTTTTAACACCATGATGCAGGTGCAGACAGTTCGGTTTTTGCGCTGCTCAGGTTCATGCGTATGCTTTATTAGTTGTTACCAGTAAGTGAAAAGATATCCATAACTGTTGAAATATCATTAAAACCGATCTGAATCCAAGAAGAATCCAAATCTGTAGAACTCGATAGAGATGACAGCCAAAGTGAAGGTTGTTATACAGCAATCACATTCAAAAGGGATTGTAAATTTGTTGAGCGTTTTGCATTCGTATTTGAAAACTCCCTGTATAATTGTTTAAATAACATTCAACCTTTATTTGAAAATTAAAATAAAAAAATCTTCTCGCCAGCCACAAATAATTTACTTATTTATACTAAAATTAAAAATATGTACAGGGTAAAGTGGGGCAAGTGCGACTCCTTTTTCGTATAGTTGACTTTTAGTTCATAACTGCGCGAATGTCTTTCACATGATCCGATTCTTTTTGGGCTGTATGAACTACTTGGTTCTTAAGTTTAATTTATTGGAAGAAATCTTTCGTGTTTCAGGGTAAGGAGGCACATCGTCCATGCCTTATAGGGCACATGAAACGCACTTGCCCCAGGGCTTGGGGCAAGTGCGTTTTCTGTGTTTATTTCTATATTTTATCCTTAATGTAAACTATGGGGCAAGTGCCTTGAATAAACGCAATTTTCTACTCGCGAGGGTAAATTTCTTTTACAATATTTCTTCATTGGTGCCAACATAACATTGTGCGGTTTGCATCGAATATTGGCGGGAGTTTTCAATTTCAATCAAGTCGCATTTTCAAACAAGTTAATAGTTTTTAGAGACTTTTATCAGAAGCGAACGCACTTGCCCCGGATACCAACTTGCCCCACTTCACCCCATATGTAGTTTTTGTAGTATTTGTGGCATTTCGGTACCTATGTAGTTTTCAGCACAGAAATTAATTTGTATCACTCTTTTTTTGTTCAAGAAATATACATACGAGTACAAACGGATTAAGGTTCTAACATACGTAACACATTTTTATTTAAATAAATACATATATAAACAGTATTTACAGTGTACAATGTGTATACATAGTTTATTCAATAACCCGAAGTCTTGATAACTCGAACTGTTTTTGTGTTATCGAAGTTGGACTGTATTTAAAAAAACGTATTGCGAGGGCCAAGCTTACAGTTTTTTCCGCTAAAGTGAAAATTCGACATTTTCTTACCGATAACGATAACTTTGATTGCCGATTTCTTATAAAATATTTATTCAAAAAATAAAACTTTGGGGGACAGTTTCACATAACTTAATAAACGTGAATTTTGGAATCTAGTCCTAAATAATTTTTTGTCATTGTTTTTTTTTCCATTAATTGCTCATTAATAAACGTAAATACAATAACTAATGTTATTTTTCAGTTCTAACGTAAAAAAATTAAAAATTGCAATCTGCATTTGTAACATAATGAATTTATATTATTATTACTCTATACTATTATATTATTATTACTCCTGTTATTTAATAATTAATTTAATCGTAATTTATTATTTTTCACAATTGATCAGTACATATAACTTTACGTTGTAACTATCAAAGTACGAAGAACACAAAGTATGAAGTTGAATCTTAAATTGAAATTGATGTTTTCGATGTTCCAAATTGTGTAGGTACACAATTTGGACCTACATAATCTCGATAAAGAAAAATTGTGAGGCTATCGTTAAGCTCAAATACATACAAATTTAATGTATTATTTGCCTCCTGAAGACAAATAATGTTACTTAACCCAAAGGCTGAATTATTTTGTAACTTCAGGCTTATGTTAAAAAATGCAAAACTATCACTTACACAGCTTACTTTTGAATTATTTTATCTTCGAGATTAGTATGTACAGTAGTGGTCAAACAAATAAGAGTGAAGTGATTTTATTTCAGTTATTTCATAGCATTTAATGTGCAGCACATTTAAAAAATTAAATATATATTTTTAATTTATAATGCCACTCTCCTTTAGTTTAAACTCTCCACTCCAAGGAAAAAAACACCTTTAGTTTAAACTTAAGTATCTTTTATTCAAAGATATAAATACATAATAAATTCCAATGGATATTAAACATGGACAAAAAAAATAAATAAAAGTGTTGTACAAAGAAAGCCGCGAATAAAAATAACTGTTACAAATCCTGATAATATTATTACTATATTATTACTACATTAGTGCTTTGTAGAATTTTTTTGTAGAAGGCTTTTGTTTTTAGGAGCAGCTTCGCATCTCCTTGGCATAGAATCGATCAATTTTCTGCAAGTTTCTACAGGGATGGAATACCATGCTTTCTTAATTTCTTTCCACAGCATATTTTTGTTTGCCGAGTTTTTACAAGCAGTTAGGTTTTTTAACTCTTTCCAAAGATTCTCAATAGGATTTAAGTCTGGTGACTGCGAGGGCCACTCTAAAACTGATATTTGATTGCTTGTAAACCACTGCTTAACTGTGCGTGCCTTATGTTTGGGGTCATTATCTTGCTGGTACAACGTTTAAGCGCAATCTCGTTTTTATAGTCACAGATGTCGAAAAGGGAAGTTTTCGTGTTGTTTTCTCGGACGGCCTCTTCTTTCTGGTGCTTTTTTTTGTTACATTTTGTTCTTTTAAAACCTTTGCAATAACACATGGTGATCGTTTCAGTGCGTTAGCAATGAAAGCGTATGTCTTGTTTTGACTTCTTAATTGTAAGATTAGACGCCTTTCTTCAGGTGTACATTGCTTTGCGCGACCCATTATTCACTATAGCTCTCGTGTACCATGTGTGAAATTGGCTAATCTTTACTGTATTCTTCGCGAAGTTGTCATGCGAATAGCAATGGGCATAAAAGAAAAACACTCTTATTTTTTTGTAGAGTGGAATTTGGCTCAAACAGTAAACAAGTTTTTGTGTTCGGAAATAAGAAACATGAAATTGGTTTACAATACTCCAGCAATGAAGCCTAAAGGTGTGTGCACCACGAAGTGAATTAATTTATTTTATCTGATCAATAATTCACGAAATGAATTGAATTTTGGTGAACTTTGTTTGGCACTCTTATTTTATTGGCCACCACTGTATACTCGTAATGTCACAATGGCAGAAAATAGGCATCAGGAGTCTGAGCATATTTGCTATGTTGCTGCCGTCCTGTGTTTAACCAATTAAACTGTTTAAAGTCTAGCGACTAAAATGTATTGTCAAATATAATATGCTTCTCACATTTTAATGTCTTTCTCTGGCCTAAAGTATTTCAATTCGTATATTGCTGTTTGTATTCTTTATCCTATTAAGGTAGGGGAGAGTCTGGAATAGTGGCCACGCAGTTATAAAGAGTAGTGGCTGCCACCCACTGCAGAGGGGTCTAAGTAACATCCTAGGTATATTAATGGGTAGAATCCTTGAGCTTTAAAGTTTCTTCTTTTTATATGAACCTGTCTTCAAATTGACTACATGTCTGTAGCTGAGAGGTTAGCAATCGTATGTCCATAAAAGAAAAGTTCAGTAATGAGCAAAACAGGTGGAAATGCTAATGGATTTTAAAATTTAAGATAAATGAAGATACTACATTTTCTAACCTAAAAGTATTGGCAATCAATACGTGACTTAGGATTTTTGCCACAAAATAAACGACTGTAGTTTAAAGATGATCTTAACTCCGTACTGGCAAAAGTTGGAATTACGAATGTTTACCTCTCAGCTACAGATGTAGGAAAATACAATGAGCGGTGAAAATTATGCGTAACCAATAAATACCTATTCGCTACGCATTATACCTACCTATATACATATTTAAGTGAACTAATAGCGACGATTTATACCTAATACCTAAAACAATAAGCATTTATTGATATAACAATATTTTGATTATATTAAATAGCTTTAGTAATTACCCATTGTTTCTAAAAACATGTGGTTGATAGTGGTAGTGGTCACTACTTTATCATATTAATAAGGGATGACTACTGTATCACCATTAGAAAAGAGGACTATTTAGAATGGCTTTAACAGGTAAATTGAATTATACT
This sequence comes from Aromia moschata, assembly GCA_029963805.1. Taxonomy (NCBI): domain Eukaryota; kingdom Metazoa; phylum Arthropoda; class Insecta; order Coleoptera; family Cerambycidae; genus Aromia; species Aromia moschata. Next base: position 118,033 of record JAPWTK010000446.1, read on the forward strand.
CTTGTTTTTTACCTTAGTTTGTCCATTTATATAGTAGTATTTGTTAACGTTTAGCTGTTAAACTACTTTGCTGTCTACCTTTCAGTTGTTGTTTAAATAAATTTAATCTGCATTATTACCTACTATTATTATTTTTGTGATATATTTTTAACATAATATATCATTATTCTGGCAAATATCACCAAATTTGCATTGTTTTCTATTTTTTAAACAGTAATGGCCATTCTCCTAATGGCCAGTGTAAGGCAGGTACAGTGGCCAATTTATTTAAAATTTTTGCAACTCCAAAATTTTAGTTAAAATATTATTTTTTCAGTCTTAGAATGAAAATCTTTAGAGAAGCATGTAGAATTTGTCACCTAATGCTATCTGAGTCGAGAAAAAAATGTTAATTCTAGCTTTTATTACATTTTTTATAAAAACGTGGCCAATGTTCCAAACTCTCCTCTACTGGATTATTGCACGTATTCGAAGAAAAAAAATATGGGAACGAGTTGTTTTTTGGATTTTCGTATCAATAGGATATAGTTATAAATTAAATATGTAAATATTTCCTTACAAATATAACATCCGTTTCACTTGTATTTGCATATTCATAGGCTACAGATTAAAAAATATTTTTTTTTAGAAATAAGACTGGTTGTTGGTAATTCTACAAATACGCCATCTCACAATCGATTCTTTTCATACATATTTTTTTAAATAACGTCTTATAATCTTGTAGCAAGTATATTAGACATACCTTCCTGTATTCGCAATACCTGCTGCTGCTGTTTTGCAAGTATCCTGTTTTGCTGAAGAAAATAGATTGTAATCGGTTTTAGATTAATTTATCAATTACTTTTGATTGTTGTTCGACTTAATTAGACGGATCTACAGTTGAATTTACAGGAATTTTTGTATTTTTTTATACGCCCGTTATTTGATTGTTTTTTAATTCGTACGGAAATGGTGTGCTTAAGAAAGCGTAATTATAGCAATTAACGAAACAAAGTATCGTTTAAAAAGTTATTAGTATTATAACTGTAGTATAGTATAATAGTAGTAAGTATTGGTTAAAACATTATATTGATATGGATTCAAGATACATACAATGTCGACCATAAAGTTTGCAACATACGGAAAACTTTTTTTATTGATTTCTAATTCATGAAAATGTAACCCGAAACAGAAATAACGTTGATGTAGAATACTTATGCCTAACAAAACCCGGAAACGGATCGAAATATTCGGTAAAACTTTTTAATGCCAGTGCCCAGTGAAATCTGAAACAGATTTCACCAGTACAAATAATTCTTAAAAATTATTCAAACAGAAAATAATTTCTTTCTTTTGGATTTTAGTACTTTACGATAATTCTAAAACTGTTTCATTTTGACTGGCAGTGATATTCGTTTTTGTATATATCTAATTTTGTATTTTGTGTTATTTGTAGTTTATTTTGTATTTTTGTTATTTTTATCTGTAAAATCTATGAACAACTTGACTTGTGTAATCACTCTACAGAGTGTACGAGGTGTGTAATTAAGTAATGAGACTTGCACGTAGCGCCCGATCTACTAACACTGAGGAAACGGGACTTGGAAGGGCGGTAGGTTAACATGTAATGTACCTTTTTTTAGAAAAATTTAAAAAATCAGTCTCATTACTTAATTTACACACCTCGTATAATACCAATGAATTATTTATTTATTTATTTAGATTCATACAATTTTATTCTTGAAAAAACGTGTACTCTAGGAATAAAAGAATAAAGTAACAGAAATGTGTCTTCAAGTCACAGTATATAAGGAGGCTCAAAAATATTACATTTAGTGCAAGAGTAAACTACCCTAGATAGGGAAAACATTGTACAGGTAAATTTTCTTGGGATATAATTCCAACATTCGAATATTAATTTTTAATGGTGTAGTGTATTTTTTCTTTTTATTTATTTTTTGGTCAATCAACATTTGCACAGTTCTAATTTTATAAAATAGTTGATCAATGCTAAATACGTTGTTAACGATCTTAGTAGTTGACATTTGGATGTAATGTGTATTTTCCAAAAATATTGAATTGCACTCTTCATATTTCAGCTATTAATTTTCCTGCGTGAGGACAAAGTTTATGCGCATTTCTGAAATATGAACTTCTAATGCATGATAATATTCCAAATTATATTAAATTTGTGTTCTGTCCTTTAAATCCTCTAAACTTGTGGGCTCGTGGTATAGACTTTTGCCTTAAAATATCCTCAAAGAAAATAGTCCAGGAACGTAATATATGGGGAGTTCGAAGGCTACCCTACTGACCTACCAATTCAACATCGAGGTAAACCAGGAGAAGAGTAGTAATTATTGTAGGGTTATATATAACGTTTATGTTGTTAAATGTATGTCATGACACTTTATTTGAAATATTGTGCCAATTTACCACTTTCAACTACGTCAACCTGATGAAATAAAACGAAGTCAAGTGGTTTGTGAAGATTTGCATGCCGTTTCTTGTTGCGGGTGTTTTTTTGTACAACTACGTACCACTGTAAGTGTCAACTGGCAGTCAGTGAGTTAGTCAAGTCTTTTTGTCATTAGATAATAACATTATTTTATAATTTTATTTTTATATATAATACTTCCCATGCGAAAGAATTCCTATGAGAAAAATATGATTTCTCAAGAACACAAAATATTCATGCTCGAATTGTACTACAGAAATGGGTGAAAAGTAGAAGGCGAGTAGAAAAATTTAATGGAAGATTGTTTAGAAGAGTTTCACAATGAATTCCATGATAGAATGTTCGATTACAATACTTTCCAGTCTGTAATGCGACGTTTTGTGAGTGTTTTTCGAGAAACAGTGTAGGAAAAAAAGAAGTAAGTGGCGGACCAAGAGAACGTACATACCTCCCGAATTAATAGAAAGCATCCCACATATTGTGGAAAATGCTCTTAGAACTTCTGTTCGTGTTGTATCGCAAGTAACCGTTGTCATATTATCTCTTGGTACTTGCGATACTATTTGAAAAAAAGACGTGCACTTCTTCTCATACCACTTAGTTTCTCACCAAGCACTTCTACAAGTTGATAGGTAACGTAGGGCGGCATTTTGCGGTTGGTATTTTAACAAAATTCTTTTTCATCATTCAATTATTTTTTCTGCTGAAGCATTTCACGTGAATGAGTATGTGAATTCTCAAAATATAAGAATGTGGAGTTCGGTGCAGCCGGATTTTTTTTTGTCGGAACCACTCTACATCCACAGAAAATCTGGGTTAAAAAACATCTTTTTTTTAACCAGCTTGCTTATATACAACTATAACAAGGGTATTTTCATTACATACATGCATATGTATGTATTTCAAGTAGAGTAACGAGTGAATCTCCTGAAGCATTTCCAACTTATCTATAGACAAGGAAGTATATTACCCTAATTTATCTCTCAACCTATCCACCCTTTAAACGTAATTTAAATTCAAAATATTAAGTTGATAGCATTATCGAGTTATCGTGTACGCAGAAAAGGTTAACAGAGAGACAGACCGACGTGGCTATGGAAGTAAAACGCGGTCTTCAATTAGGTATTAGCGTTACTCTCCAAAGGTGGGCCGATGAAACGTACAGATCAATAAACAAACACTTGCTTTTCCATTTGTAAAAAACAAGTTTGGGAAATAAGCACCACTCTAGTAGCAAAATTCTAACGTGTGTAAACAGACACTACACACACACACACACACACACACACACATTCATATACATATTTGTACACAAATACACGCCCAGGTTGACTATTGAAGGTCATCAGGTAACATTCCTCGAGTCGCGACCGGCGCCCATCTCCGATGATCGCATTTACCAAATTATTATTATTACTACCTTCTCAATTAAAAAAAGAGCGCCCCTCTGTCCAACGGTGATTGTTTGGGGAACTTGTGGGCATTATTTGTTGCACTCGGTCGTGTGTTCTGGTCGCTCAAGCATGAATGGAATGCTGAATAATATCGCATGGACGGAGGAATATCCGAAAGGAAGGAAAATTACCATTATTCTGGATTTATTTTTTTCTGAATCGCTCATTTCGTGTACAGAGCGATCAAGTGAATGTTATGAAATTAGATCTTACTTTCAAATAAATGGAAACAATATTTCGTCGTCAAGTTGGGATGGAAATAGTGGGTCAAACTGTAAGCATACTAAAGGAAAAACGAGGTGGCTTTGGATCCAGCCATTTTTTTGTTTTAGTAATCGTGTAATATAGTAATTAGGGTAAAAAGGATACATGAATTCTGATGTTAAACCCCGATATTGAATTTAACTTTGACGACTTTGAAATTGAATATTGACTTTTAAGAACGTCTACATCACCTAAAATTGGTGTGCAAATATATTTAAGGATAGCGTGATGTTCTCTAATTATTTATTGTCATGCGATTAGAAAGCCTTTCAGTATTACCACACTTGTGTAGAAATTATTACATATTTTGTGCTACACTGGCACTGAATTTCATATAGCGGTTAAAATGGAGGTTAGAATAATTATTACCTCGTTAATTTTTTTTCATGAAGTACGGAATTTACTTATCATAAATACTCGTAAAAGCCATAGAAAATACTATGAAAATACATACCTACAAATAAATACGAATAACAGAAAATATACGAATAACACGAAACATTGAAAGACAGCGTCACTTATTGTTGCAAAAAATAAAGTATAGATTTTGTCATTAATAGCGTAAGCGTAAATAAATTCGATATCTCTATTTGTGGAAGTTTTTACAAAACATGCTCATTTTCAGATCGTCTTTTCTTGTAATCGGTCTTTTTTTTTTAACGACAACCCTCTTTTTTTTCAATAGATTCGATATAAGGACCATTTTCTATATGTAGTTCCATAACGTCGAAATAAAAAGTAAATAATAATAAAAAAAATAACTAGCCAACATAGACATCGCTGGGAATATTACTGGTAACACATGCCGTTTTAAACAGGGCCGTATAAAAATATACTTATACCTATTATTGCGTGTGCGATCAGTTTAGCAAACAGTAATTTGAATATACTACTAATTATAATTATAATTGTGCACATACGTTTATAGACAAATAAACACTGTAGGCCAGTCTTTGAAGATCGCAAGAAGGGCTTACCTGGAAATAACTCGGGAAGTTTTGGAATTTGGCAGGTTTGTAGGTTTGGGTATGTAGAACTAAAATTCACAAAATGCACAATTCGTGACTTGCCGCCGGCGTCGCCATCTTGCCAAAATTGCCGCCAAAAACGTTTTTTGTAATTCTCTCGAAAGCTATGCGTTTTTAGAAAAAATATGTAAAACGCAAATTTAAAGAGGAGGAAATTTCATGCAAAAATTGTGTTCATCATATTTTCGCTAAAGTTAACGGTTTAGGATCAAGAGCTGATTAAATGACCACATATCCCGTTAACTTCCCTAAACTGCTTTTACCTATCTAATATGCGATTTTTCTTTTATGATAAAACGCTATTCAATTGAACTGTCGTTATATTTTCAGCTCCCTAACCGGCACATTCCTAGCCTATGTGCAATTGCCGTTGCGCCTACTTGAATATCAACAAACGAACAAACCCCTTCCAGACAATGGTATGGTTGTTCAAAAGAAGCTGTTGGAAGAATGGGGTTGGAAGAAAACCCAAACTGGTATCACCCCAGTAACCACTTTGAAGGATCCTGCGCCCAAAGCACTACTTGTATTTTTGTCATGTAAGTGCAAGACCAATTGTGGTAGAACCTGCGGATGCAGAAAAGCAGGATTAAAATGCTCCATGATTTGCGGTGTCTGCAATGGAAAGACCTGCGAAAATGTCACTCAACTGACGCTGGACGAATCTGATGAAGATAACTTGGACTTGCCGCTCGATATTTGTTTGTCAACTGAAGAAGGAAAATTCGACGAATTAAAAGAAACCGATATTTGATCCAGAAATAGCGACAACATATTCACCGTTGAAAGCATTGATATTAACGAACCAGGTCCGTCGGGCCTTTGCAGATAGAAAACATAATTTTATTTACTAAGTAGATTAGGCCTATAGGGGAAACCACATTAAAAAAAAACGCGCCGTGTACTTTACCCCATGGGTGGTGTGGAAACAAGTTTACTTTCATTTCATTCATTTCAAACATTTTTAATACAGTTAAAATTAATTGATCATAGATTAATAACATGAGTTAAATACTGAATTGATTAATTAATTAATTGGATAAAAGATACGCCACTGTTTCTTGACAAAATTGTATAAACCCTTGAAAAAATAGTTTTGTGGAACCCCAGGGCCAGATGCAGGGGTGTCGGGGCCCGGGGCAATGAAGAAAGTGGAGGCCCTTTCAATCAATAAATATCCATCTATAATTTTATTCTTACATTTAAAAAAACAAATTTCCACTATTAAGAAACATACTATTTTTTGTAATTCCCTAAAAATCGTTATTACTTTCTGACGAGTGATGAGCGGGGAACAGTTGATAGGCTTACTACTCGTATATTTAAGTGAAAGACACTTTACGTGCAAGAGGTATAAAATTTGTAGTTCCACCACTGAATAGATTTGACATAAGATGAAAGATATCCCTTGTTTGGATATATTTCATTGCTCATTACTTTCTTAAAAATTAAATTTTTTTTATCGTTATTAAATTTTTGAATCCAAGGCTTGTGGAGGCCCTCAATGTGTGGGGCCCCGGGGCTCCCGCCCCGGTGGAACCCCTGTGGAACCCTACTACACATTTGATTTCGGAAAATCGCTGCTATATAAAACTTACGCAAAATTTTAAACTTTACGACGATTTTTCTGCCTAAACGGTTAATTTTAGCGAAAATATGCTAAGGATATTTTTGTATGAAATTTCCTCCTGTTTAATTTTGTTCTCTACATATTTTTTCGAAAAACGCATAGTTTTGGAAAGAATTGAGAAACACCGTTTTTGGCGGCCATCTTGGCTAGATGGCGGCTCCGGCGGTAAGTCTCGAATTGTGAATTTTATGAATTTTAGATATGGACCCCGAAACCTACGAACCTGTAAAGTCTCAAAACTTCCCGAGTTATTTCCAGGTAAAAATCCCCAATGACTGGCCTACTGAGCAAAATGGTATACAAAGTCAGCTGAATCATGTCATACAACATAAAGTAGTGTCATATTCACCAGCTTCAGAATAATCTGCGTTAATATTAGGTTGTTGATTTTCTCACGGTCTGTACATTATTTTTTAAGTAGGTATAGACGATATAAGAAAGTATGTACATAATATTAACGGAACTTAAAAAGTATACACTCAGTTATTCACCACATTACACACATAGAGAAACAGTGAACTGACAAATGCGTAAACTCCTACCCTGTTTTCTCAAACCACCTGCTGTTCTGGGCGCAACAAATGGTAGGCCTTACATTCTACCTGTATGAATGTTGTAATCAAAGCAAATAAAAATATGTAAATACATCAGAGGGAATACAAGTTCTGCTTGATACATTTATGTAGTAATGAATGAAATTGAGTCAGGTGCCTTAATAATATTTGTAATATTATTTTGTAAACATTTATTTTAACTATTTATAATTCATAAAAAAATATATGTATATATGTATGTATGTTCCCACTTTGCTCCAGTAATTAACGTCAGCGGTCTTTAGTTTTTAGTATTGTTTATTTCTTATTTTGATGTAATGAACTATACATGAGTGTAAAAAAAGTAATACAATATTGTATTACTTGTATGTGAGTTTTGACATACAATATTGTATGTCAAAACTTTTGACTTTAAAGTTGCCGTAATGCAAATATAAATCGAAAAGTACCTATTATATCGAAAAATTTTCTCTTGAATGAACCTACTACTTTTTTTCACTCCTATACATACAGAATAATACTCTTTTTCAATCCGTTGGAAAAACCTTATGTCAAAAAATCTGTCATTTAGAAAAATGAGTGAGAAGATCGTAGCTCAACAAAAGACAATATGGAAATGGTTACCGAAAAATGTATTTTTGAAAAACAAAATCGACCTGTCCGAACATTTTTTTTAAACTCACACAAAAATATATCGATTTTATTCCAAATTTATTCCATTTTACGACCTCACTAAATGAAATAATAGGGCCCTCCAAAAAACGTCATCACATCTGGCTATGAACGAGAGAGATGGAAATTGCGGTTATGTTGCAGCTCAAAATAAAACTTTGTTGTTGTCAAACTTTTGACAAGTAGTTGCAAAATTGTAAAATAAATAATGGCTGTCACATTATGTAACAGCCTTGACACTTAAATAAGATTATAAATTTAAGATAAGAATAGAAATATGTTTTTTTTGCTCGGCCAAAGTTGATGACGTTTTTTTTGGATGGCTCGTTAGAATTGGACTTTTGATATCAAGTTTTTTATTGATAGAAAGTTTCTTGAAAATCTGTATATCCTGTCAACATCCATCATTATGTCGTCAATTTGACACACACATTAGGAAAGGCTCAATATTTAATCTCGAGGGATTTCAAAATCTACGATTCGCTTTCGTATTAACGAAGTATTAATAAAACTGTATTACGAAACAAAAATGCTTGCATGACAGGTACAATCATCAAGCCACGCAGTTATCGTTGCGACGGGCGTGCCATTAAAACGTTAGAACCTAATATCATGAAGTCTGTTTTATTGATAAGCACAATTACATGTTAGAAGGTGCTTAGGGTGAGAGGATGAGTTTACCTTTCCGATGTTTTAAATGCGTAGGGTGGTACCTACTGCTCAGAAGAAAACTGGTTTTTAATTGGAGAATAGAAACATCGGTAAATGCTTTTGTTTTCGGTATACAGGTATGGAAAATATTCACTTTGTGACAGTAGATTAACAGATGAAAAATTCGTTATGGGAGGGAATATACTCATTGAGCCGCCTGTGACGAATGCAGTCAAATTGATAGGGAGCCTTTAAGCTTTTAAAACCCCAACAATGAAGCGGCAATAGTACTTATATAGAGACATCCAAAAAAAAAAAAAACGTCATCAAAGTTGTCCGAGAAAAAAAGACGTATTTCTATTCTTTATCGAATTTATACCCTTATTTAATTGTCAAGGCTGTCACATTATACGACAGTCATTGTTTATTTTACAAATTGTGACAGTCACTTGTCAAAAGTTTGATGTAACCAAAAAGCTTAGACATGACCGCTATTTCCATCTCTCTCGTTCATAGCCAGAGTTGGAGACGTTTTTTTGGATGTCTTTATATTTAGCGATTACAAGGAAGAAAATTTCTTTTGTAACAGGCATTTCCACTGGACATTGTCAGCTAAGAAAATATCTAGTATATAGGTATTTGTTTGTCTATGTGGCTTATTGTTAGTCTAGTTGATATGTGACTTAATATTATTATTTTTCTATATATATTTTAACAACAGAACTATGATATAGGCATGCATTATTTATTTTCTATAACTTCTTGTCCTCCTAATATTTCTGCATCTACTTTGAAGACATATTCGAATTTAAATAGTAGCAGAGTACTTGTATAGCTGTACATACATCAATTTAAATGTTACTTTCGCTTCATATTGTTGCATGTACATACATATGTGTATGCTATTTTAGAGACAGCAGCTAAGCTTTAAATTTACTGTAAAATAAAAACTTCTCAGTTCAGTAAAAGGGTAAGAAATTTAATTAGGAACATATTGTTATCATATTCTTTAACCTTGAAGCAGCAAGTTCTTTAAAGTGAAAAATATTTTAAATCATCTTATGTCGATTTTAAATATCTGGACCATCGCTGGATTATACGGATATATCTCGCTTTCAACGATCCACATACTATGTTATCGACATAGTGTTATTAGTTATTATGATTATTATAAATACCCCTTTATTTTATTGTGACGCGGATTACGTAAATGTGTGATTATACTGATTTTATATATGATATCGCTGTTCATGAGATGTTTATATCATTTATATAAAGACAATCCTTTGACCTTATAAACTGTTTCGACCTGAAACTGAAAAATTAATATTATGGCGATGTGCGCATATGCGCGCGCGGTATTTTACTGCCTTACCAAAATTATTTTTGAACAGTCGTAGTCTCATTTTGACTACATAGTTCTAAATTTACTCAGTCAAAACAATATATGTATGTACTTCATTACAATACCTAAATTACATTAAATTATTATATAAAATATGTAATACGTAATTAATAATATTTATTTATAATAAAATATATAAACGATACATTGTTACAAAAAATACGACGGTGTTTCTTAGAAGGTGTCGCCCTCTAGTGAGCGTAAATTGTACCATACACGGTTTAGTGTATCCAACAACCACAACGCTGGTTCCTTCAACTGGTTCCTTTCTGCTTTCCCGGAGCAAACACCGGAGTAAACCCATAAAAAGCTTATGGAACCATAATGATAAATGATGAACGAGGATTTTTTTTCGCTTCGATCTTTAAATAAAGCGCAAATGACAAATTCAATTTTCTAATGACAAGTGACAGTCTAGAACACTGACGACCAAGAAATTGATCCAAAAGACTCATTTGTTTACAATATTTCTATTGCCGACGACTAAGCACATTGTGTTGTGCACTGTGGTGATGTGTACTGTTGCCAGAATGGTTCCAGGCGAACTAAAATGCGTGGAAAAGTATAATCGGTTGTTCTCTTTTTTTTTTTTTGTTCAAAACTACGTTATTTCAGAATATAATGTAATTATTCTTATTTAATATTTACACACACAGACCAGACATCCTTCTTCTGAAAGTCAAAGTTGCGTAGAGGGAAGGTACACATATTACTCGTATACAGTGCGTGTCAAAAGTTCCGGGACGTCTGGATAACTGGAGAAATACGCCTCCTAGAGAAAAAATGACCTACATAAACGTTGTAGGATTTTTCCCTGGAAATCCAATGGTGACTGGTTTTAACCTTGACCATGACCTTGAAGGTTATGCCAAGCTCAAGTCCGTTTTAACAAATGGAACCCCCTATTTTTGACACCGGAAATGAAAAGAGCGGAAAATTTTGCAATCGATTGTGACCTTGACCAACTTTTGGGATTTGACCTTCAAGGCTATTCCAAGGTCAAATACAATTGAGGCATTGAAGTTTGATAAATACGCATTACGCATCATGGGAAAAAGTTGACCAAGATAAGGACCTACCTAGCCATCTAAGGCAAAACTCTTTAATGTACAGTCGGCAAAGTCAAGACTCGTCCAAACAGTCTTAATTATTACAATAAGTGATCAAACTGTGCTCTGTTAACCTCTTAACAGTAAGTCAATCGATTATAAAAATTGTCGATTGTTGTGTTCATGAAATACTCAGCTGGAATGACATCGCATTCGTCTAATATGTGTTGTTGTAATTCTTTTAAATTTTGTGGCTTAGTTTTGTACACCCTAGCTTTGAAATAACCCCACACAAACTGATTGAGTACGTACAACCATAACCAAATTGAAGGACACAATTGAATTGTTAGGGAAAAATCCTCCAACTTTTATGAATGTCATTTTTCTCTGGGATACGTATTATCAAACTTTAATGTCTCAATTGTATTCGACCTTGGAATAGCCTTGAAGCTCAAATCCCAGGAGTTGGTCAAGGCCATAATTGATTGTAAAATTTTCCGCTCTTTTCATTTCCGGTGTCAGAAATAGGGGGTCCTATTTGATAAAACGGACTTGACCTTGACATAACCTCCAAGGTCATGGCCAAGGTTAAATTCAAGGTCACAATTGAATTGCCAGGGAAAAACCCTACAACTTTTATGAAGCTCATATTTCTCTAGGAGACGTATTTCTTGAGTTATCCAGCCGTCCCGGAACTTTTGACACGCACTGTATATGTAAGACAACAGACAGGTACACTAGTCATGAGCGAAACTGCTATTTTTCAATAATGTTGCTATCAGCGGTTACAATTTTTTAAAAGGAGCTATTTTAAATAGCTATTGCGATCACGTTTTTGAGTTGTGACCTGTGACCATCATAAGACATGTAGGTATATGATTTTATTCAGATATCGTCATAAAAATTGGATATATTTTATCAAAGTATTTTAGTTTTGAGTAATATTTCCGAAAGAAACATTTTTCAGATAATTTAACTTTCAAATATCTCTTTAAACGGTCAACTACCTTTAAATAAATGAAATACGAGTTAATATAGCAAATACGAAGTAGTAAATTTGAATATTGTTTATTTGTTAAAAAAAAAAACATGAATTTACCTAGATATTAAAACAAAATTTGTACTTTGAAATCAACAACGATATTAATAGGTGTCTATTAATACCTATTAATATACAAAACATAATACTATGACCAACTCTACTAACAAGTATAATTTGCATTAGGTTTCGCGTTTCGAATAAATCATAGTTTGCGTCCATTGCAGCTATTTATGATTTTTCGTAATTGTTGCTACAGCGTGTTGCTATTAAATCACAGGAAGCGATTTTTTTGCTCATGCCTGAAGAGGGGTGCCAATGCTCTCTTGTGCGACTCGAAATCACCAACAATGGTCCCAGTATTTGAGTTTTAGGCTGCCACCCTAATTCCAAATTATCAGGCACACCCTTACCGGGCATATGCACAAGACAAGTCTTGTCACCCCATCCAAGTGGCGACCTCTGCTGCTTAACTTAACAGCGCTCGACCGACATTTAACGGATTACGATACGTTGTCCCTAAATTAATTCAGCAAATGACATTCCGTATTAAGGCTTCTGTACACGTTTGGCCAACTAATTGGGCCAATAAGTTGGGCCAAAAATAAGGACACTTTTTACACGTTGGCGTTGCTCATTCTGCATTGGCCATTTGACGAGGATGGATGTGGAAACTATCGCGGGTACCTACTCTTTCGCTGAAGGGGCGTGATTCAGATCAGGTGTTTGACGTAACAACACGTATTTATACGACTCAAGATGACTTTGTTTCGCAAATTGAACCTTGAATTGTGTCCTGATGAGGAATCTGCGGTCAAGTATTTTGAACAAATGGGGACCCTCAAGAAGGAGATGAGATATCCTAACCTGACTTTTAACCTAACCTAACAAACTTATCACGTATAACGTCTTCTCTCTAACCTGACTTGACGTTTTACCTATTCTGACAGAAACTAGAAACCTTTTTCGGGCTCTTCTTTTCGCTTGTGCAAAATTTAATCCATGGGAGGACGAGACTCTGCCATCAACATCGACTGCCCCTTCAGGGAAAGAGTAGCCACTATCGCAGCTGCGGCAATTTACTTGTACATCACTTTAAATTTATTATAGAAATGTGCACCAAAGAGTGGTTAAAAAAATGGTGCAAAAGAAACTTTGTTCATATTTTTATGTTGTTCATGTTTAGTTCCATATTATTGGTTCATTTTGGTACAAATCTATAAACTTCAAAATTTCATCACTACCGCCATCGTAGCTCGTAAATACAATAATTATTATACATTATACACCGCAACACTATCGTTTCTGTATTAACGGCAACCACGAACTGAAGAAGAGGCCAACGTGTGAACGCTGTTGCCGGATTTGGCCAAGATCTCTTGGCGTGTGCACGAAAAACCGACAACTTTTGGCTGGCCGGCCAACGCTGGCCGCCAACGACCAAGTTACGCCAAGTAGCCCTGTACACTTTGGCCCAACTCATTGGTCCAACTAGTTGGCCAAACGTGTACAGGGGCCTTTAAGGCTCCTCTACACGTTGGCCAATGCGTTGGCCAACACGCTGACCAACGCATTGGCAACACATTGGAATATCTGTCCACATGTTGGAACTGTTGGAAGGACGTTCAGTTTGTTTCGACGCAGACCAATATGAACAACATGGAGGTCGTGAGAGTAGCAGCTTCTGCAGTTTATTTATTTACTGCATATAGGTACTACGTAAGTGTGTATCATTACAAAATTGTAAAAAAAAAAAAGAAAAGAAGAACACCACAGCCACCAGAGAACCACATAACAAAAGCACTACAAACACCCGCGCCTTACAACATCTGTCACATACTAGCCCAGTGCAGCCCCAACGTGTGGACGTGAATACCAACGTCCGCCAGTTCCAAGGCCAACGCCTTTGATGTGTCTTGAAAAAGCGACACCACGACGGATCGGTCGCCAACGCTTGGACCAGCTCTGTCAATGTCGCCAATACGACCAACAGTGCCCTCTACACGTATCGCCAGTTAAGACAGTCGGACAATCGCACCCGCTATTTTCTTGAATTCCTTCTTCTCACTTGTCCCAGCGCCTATATTTAATGTTGGTCAGTAAACAAATAGCGAATAACAAATGAGTTGCAGAGCCATCTCTCGTTGAAATCGGTATTCCTATTTACAGTATTTACTGTATATCTGGGTGGAGTGAATCTGTCTGACGGTGATTTTTCGTTGCAGGTGAGCGGACGCCCTCTCTGAAGAGATGAGCGGGTCATGCGCGCCGGCCTGTGCACGGTGAGCGCCCCCCTGGCCGCGTGCAGCCCGGCAGCAGCGCTTCCTCCGTCAGCTCGCTTCCTGGCGCTTCACCTGCTGCACCAACAAACCCTCTACTTCATAGTGCAAGCAAAGTCCAGAGTTAGGGAGCTCTACCACCAGACATGCCGCCATTTCGCCCAGCAGGGCATGCTGGACACCGATTTGTTCGGATTAGCTCTAATATGCGGTGAGTTTTTTTGACCCGTTTTGTTTATTTTAGAGCAGTGGAGTAGTTTGTAACCATTTAGTGATAATAGTCATTTGACCCTTTTTCTTATTCATCATGAACCAGTAAAACCGTGTGGTATTGGAGATAGGTTTGATGAGGTTGATTAGATTTTTTTATGAGCTCGATCAGTCTCTGGATGCGGAAATGTGCGAATTATTTAGACGCGCAAAAAATATGCATGCATGCGCACGAATCAACCTGCCACTACTGTAAGAGCCTCTATTTGGATGAGTTTGTTGGGATCATTACTATCACTGGTGCGTATTCGCGCAGTTACGGGCATTAATACGTTCGTACACTTCCCCATCCAGTGTGAGACCGCACTTATATAAAAGTATATTCGCTTCGCGGACCAATTCTGATGATTTCAGAGACAACCAGTGGCCTGCAGTTTACCAGTTAAGAATCACTGTTTTAGAGCGATCTGTGCGAGTTAGTTTACAGACGGAATATTCGAATTGGTCCTGGAGTTATTTATTTGAAATCAAATATTTCTTAACCAAGTGACACGCAAAAGTTAGGCAAAAGTTATTTCAGTACTTTCTCCACTGACGATATACCCTACTAGGGTTTGAACCAGACGTTAATTTGGACAATTGCAATTACAAAAAATGCATATATGACGTTTCTTATAAACACTGGACTGTATGGCTGATGCATGGCGATCCATTTTTTTTACATAGAGTAATATTATTCTTGTAACGAATAACTGTATTTGGTCTATAGCAGATATTATAGAGACCTATAAACATTTTGTAAGTTAACACTTAGACTGTCTAGTTTTAACTTCTTATGTCACGAAAAAGCTAGGGAGCCTAATTACCATTGAAAATTCACTCGCTTGTAAAATTATGTTTCTGACACTTAGGTTACCTAACTTTTCCACCCTTCAGTTGTAATGTCATCACCAGATAATTTCCCTAGAATAGTCCCCTGGATCTAGGATGATGTAGCGGCGTTCCCGTGACGTGATCACAGACGTGTGACCTATAGCAAGAATATGGATGCTATAACTGACTTTTTAACACATATTCACTGAGCTTATTTGGTAAAATACGTACCAGTCATTTCACAGTTGCTCAAATTACCTTTTTAGAACTCTATAATGTACGATAACTTTGTTAGACGTATTGCAATTGCAGTTCCAAAATTGCTTGTTGTGTTTGAGTTGTGTCGAACTCATAGACATCTTTTTGATAAGGAAGTTTTACTTTTGAATTTTACTTAATAAAATAGAAATCCAAAAAAATTATCAGATATTGTACAAACTACTTTCATTATTGTATTCTTAACTGAACTCGTCACTTCTCTAATTTTCCTATTCAATTGGAACGTTTATGAATTTTACTTACACGGAAAACACCGAGACACTAGAAAGACAATAAAATATAGGTTATTTAACTACCTCTTCAAGAGACCTATTTGATCAAATACGTTTGGGTTTTTTATAGGTGATGATAGTTCCTGCACTATTAAGGAATAGTTTTAAGTAGTAGACGATTGTATTTAAAATTTAGTTTGGAGTTGTTTGATGATCTTTGTTGAATCTCCTCAAACGTGGAAATTTGATTGAGCCATTGGAGGCTTTGCATTTATGAAGAGCATGTGTTACCAGGATTGGTGATGTTGAAAAACTATAAATAAAGATAAATAATCCATCGTCTTCTGGAATAAAATTCATTTGAAAATAGATATCTAGAAAAGAATAAAAAAAATTGTAGGTCTTACATACAATCTAAAAAAATAAACTAAACTAAAGATTTTACATACACTAAGGTTTTGTGAATGAGGATATCCACGTCCCCGTGTATCAACTTAAACCATTGACACGGAATAATGAAAAGCGATATATAATTTGTATAATGTCTGGTTTTCCTAAAATTGATTTACATATAATTAAATTTAATTAGTAAGTATTTTAATTATCTTGATATTTTAATATTATTTTAGCTATGATTTGCTCCGTAATTTTCATATAAATTGAATGAGTTACCTAACTATAATTTAAAAGTGTTGAAACTTATAAGATCGAAAAATTAGATAAAAATCATGAATTGTTCTTGTTAACCTTGTAATATTACCACGAGGAAAAAATACTTTATTAGTAATCGAGTGGTTGCAATTTTCAATATTTTAGCGCACTGTTAACTTCCTGACGATAGTCAAGAACGAGGTTTTGAAAACAAAACAAATTGAATCATCAAAATCCAATTATTCCGAGAAAAATGATAAAAACACTATAACGGAAAGAATCCTTCGTTTCTTATATTATACGAATAAAATTCCAATCTTTTTTTTGGCAGGGATCGAAAATAAAACTAATTTGTAGAGTAACAAGTTTTAATTAATTTCCATAGGCGTCGCCAACATTACATTAAAATAAAATGAATGCATGTACGTATGTAGGTATACCTATTATATAAATAAGACACATACACATATTCGAGTGAAAATGGAACGGTTAAAACTACCTACGGACAGGAGAAGCAAAAACTCTCGTCCGTGATCCGACCCGAAGCCGAGCGGTCATTCAGTTCAATATAGATGGGCGAGCTGGTCGACGCTGCTGGAAGCGAAATGAAAATATGATACTCGTTTTTGGTTAGTTTCGATAGACTAGATTTGAATAATAAATAAATAAACAGGAACTTGGGATTTTTAAGTGAGACAGCCCGTATATTTTTCAATAAATTTAATTAAGACATTCTGATTAACAAGGCATAAAAATAATATAATCAAATGTTATTTCTCCTAAAATTTCGGTTTGATTTTTAAGTCTAGAGTGCTGTGGATGGAGTAAAAAATATCAAAGCATTCTATTGCATCACAATCATATTAAAAAAATCGATTTCATTAAAATTGTAATATTAGGAACGATTTTTAATTTCAAGGTCATATATGTAACTTATTTTTTTTTTATTGGGAAGACCCCAGGCAAATTAAGCTTTCAAACCTGAAAACTCCTCTTTTCAATGGTACCAAACTTTTTGGGACATTAGTATTATATAGGTAAATGACATTTGACCACTACCATTTGACGTGATACAGAATGCCTCAGATTGATTTATACAAGCTATAACTCCTATACTAGTAAAAGTATCGAGGTGCAACAAAAACGACAATTTGTTAGGGACACTCCACAATTGGGAGGAGTGTTAGCTAGCATTAAAAATGCCACCCATGTAATGCCAACCCAACATTTTTTTTTTTCAAATGATACCTTATACAGATTATACGATTAAAAGCTTATACAAGTTATTTTATCTATTGTTGCAACGCGTTTGTGGCAGTTTTCTGGCACATCGCGCTGTCGGTGACAATTTGAGCATGAGTAAATATAACATGGGAGGAGCTTCTATCTAGAGACATTGGTAAACGCGATAGTGATTGAGGAAGGAATACAAAATCACTTAGTAGGTGGTCGTATTTGCAACTTCTTTTGAGACATACCGTATGTTTATTCTCTACTGGACGCTTTTTTTACATTTAAAATCGGTTCATAAGGAGTGAATATATTTTAAATTAATTTTTGTTTAGCTAACCTAATGTTTATCTCATTGTCGTAAAAATCTTAGTAGGCCATAGACAGTTGCTAATCGTCAAAATATAAACGTGTAAATGTGTATCAAATAAATGTTAATGTTACTTATTGTTGCAAAAAATATTAAAAATAATAATGCGTATGACATATTCACTTCAGAGGAATATGTAGACATGGTTCGCATTTTTGGCAAATGTAAACGAGTTTTTTTTTGTAGTGATAAGTGTACATAGTTGTTACATACAGTGTGGAACAGCCAAATGGAATAAATTCAGTAGCTCCATTATTATGCATTTTTTTTTTAAATCCTGAGACACGTCAATTTCTAATTCTAAAGTGACATCTTGCGACCTAAAAATATCATCCCTAAATTCAACCCCCTTCAGGTGACAGCTACAACCCCTAAATTTTCAAATTGGAAGTAGGGGCTTGTGATACTTCATTTGAAAGGTATTTTCATTCTCTATTCAAAACAGCTATTGTTTTAAATTTTATTGCAGAAATTAACAAAAACAAAGTTTCTCCAGCGTAGGAAATTCGTTACATTAAAATAAAAAACAAATCATTATTAATGCCGCAGATGTTCAAAATGCATGCCTCCAGCATCTTGGCTGCATCCTAAACGTGAATAGAAATGTCTTCTAACGTTAATTAACATTTGCGGGGTAATCGAGACCTTATTGCAAGTGTTATTCTTCTTTTTAAGTCAGCTAAATCGTCGGGTTTGGTTTTGTAGACCATACTTTTTTTATATCCCCATAGGAAGAAGTCTAACGGCGTGAGTTTAGGTGATCGTGCAGGCCATTCTACAGAACCACGTCTTCCTATCCAGCGATTTGGAAAGATTGTGTGGAGATATTTCCGGATATTGACTTCGTAATGTGCTGGTGCACCATCCTGCTGGAACCATATTGCATTACCTGGAAGTTGTGGATTTCCTTCAGCTGGATACAAGTTTGCCATCGTCGGTACAACATTATTTTGGAGCAGCGCTAAATAAGTTGTTCTCGATTCAAATTGCCGTCAATGAAGAAGGAACCAATGATGTTTTCTCAAATTATTCCTGCCCAAACATTAACATTCTCAGGATTTTGCGTGTGTAGTTCCCTCATTCAGTGAAGATTTTCTCTCGACCAGTAACGACAGTTTTGGCGATTAACATGGCCGTGAAGTGTAAAAGTAGATTCATCCGAAAATAAAACATTTTATATATGTAAAGTATTGTCATCTATCATTTGCATCATTTGTTCACAAAGAATTCATATATCAAAATCGTCTTTCGCGAGGTCATTAGTTGGTACCAGTTTATATGGGTGCATCTTATTTTCTGTCAATACGCGGAGAATCGAGGAATGGTAATTATTAAGTAATTGTTGGTAAGTTTTTATCTTATAGTAGGCTTTTATCTATATGTCGGCAATTACAGACACTCATTTTTGTTATTATTAACATTTCGGAACCTAAAATTGACAAATAGTGTCACTTATAAAAGTTTTATTTTAATGTAACGGATTTCCTACGCTAGAGAAACTTATCTTTTTTTTCTTGTTAATTTCTGCAATAAAATTTAAAACCATATTAGTTTTGAATAGAGAATGAAAAGACATTTCAAATGAACGACAAGCCCCTACTTCCAATTTGAAAATTTAGGGATTGTAGATGTCACCTGAAGGGGGTTGAATTTAGGGATGACATTTTTTTCGCAAGATGTCATTTTAGAATTAGAAAGTGACGTGTCTCAGGATTTTCTAAAAAAGTGCATAATAATGGAGCTACTGAATTTATTCCATTTGGCTGTTCCACACTGTAACTAAAACACATAAACTAAATACTTAATTTTGAGATTACGGTTGTCATTTGTCTACGTTCTACTAAATCTTTTTAACCAGCACTGCCACTTTTTGGGGGTGGCATTTTTAATACTGACTAACACTTCTCCTACAATTCGACGTCGCTTTTGTTGCACGATATATTTATTAGCATAGAATTTGTTGTTTAGTTATAGCTTGTATAAATCATTCTGGGACGCCCTGTATATCACGTTAAACCCTTCCCTTAGGATACGCCACTGTGGGCTTGCCTCATTGATGCAGTACTCTACATGTCTTTCTTTACTTCGGAATCTCTGTTCATATGTGTTACTAGCAAATGCAGCGTAATTATAGTTTAGGCTAAGCTTCTTTTAGTCCCCTGATTTCATCGGTCGGAGTATGTTATGAAAAATTAACTTAACTTACCTAATTCCTCTAGCAGCGACGATCCGTCTCGGTTATTATTCTCCTGTGCATAATCGTCTAATAATTGTAGGAAAAAACCCAAACAATCAAAACTGGTTCCTCCGTTGGCACAAGCAGCATTTCAGGCATTTTTGACGGGTGAAAAAAATCGACGGACGGCACGAAGAGATTTAATATTCCTTACACCCATTTATAATTGAATTACCACGGTATTAATGGGGTGACGATAAAAAATTCTGGAACCCATGTAGTAATTTCAGCCGTACCGTGGAACCCTCAAGGCTAGGAGGCGCGGTATTTTACGTTTTTTATTTCGACACATCCACGTTAGTAGAGTCGCTTGGGTGACTTACAACTGCATGGATAATCACGCAGGCCTCAGGAAACAAAGTACTCAGACTTCAAATTATTCATTCCTGATGAATTTCCAATGCTGAATCCGTGTCTGACCAGGACCTAATTCAAAATTGTTTAGAAGCATGTCCTCATTCCGTCCTCATAATCTAACACCACGAAAAATGCTGTTTTTGGCAGTTTTATGAGGGTTTTCGAACTGAAAGGGTCTTCTAAATAGCAATTAGATTGATTCAGACATTTAACTACTACCATAATGCAGAAAGTGATGTGCTGTTTATTACGTAATCTAAACGGCAGAATCGATTTTGTTGAAACATTTTATTTAGATCAATTGATTATACAGCAAGGTTCTGAACCTGAGGGTAATAACCCCTAATGGGGTAAAATGAGCTTTTGCTGAGGGTAATCAAGAGGTGGTAATTACGCTGACATTTTTTTCGTATGACCTAGCGGCGGCTAATATTGATAGGAGGGTGCAACACCGTTGGTTGTCTAGTAATTTATTCATTTTGAAGGGGTTAGAATTCAAATCTCGAATGGCCAAGTGGGTAACGGGATAATAAAGGTTAGGAACCACTGTTATACAGGCACATGGAGAAAATAAAATACGTGCTTATATCTAAATTACACTATTTTTGGAATTGTTGAATTCAATTCCGTTGGGCGTTTAACCCCGCCATCTATCCCCACTTTTTATAAAAGAAAAAAGACAATGAAACAAACGATCACAGCGAAAAGCAATAAAAACTCCTAATAAAGGTTTTGTTTTGCATTTTATAAGAGTATTTCTGGAGAGTACGTCTTTTTTCAAAAATAAAAAAAAAAAAACGGGATACAAAGCATATACATATATTCTCACCTCTCCACTTATCTTTTGGATTCTAGATTCTGGAAGCGTTCTATTGAGTCCCTTGTGCTTCCTCTATTGGAAGTTCAATCCATTTAAGCTGTCAGTCATCCTAATGACTAAATAAAATGGCGACGACGTTGCTTCTCCCTTATCTCCCTTATGTTGGCCAAGGATGGTCAACGTTCAACCAGTATGGATTCTCTTGCTGATGAGACAGCGGAGCAGGCGCATAGTACATGTAGCACGGTCTTCTCTTCTTGCTGACAGCTTCTACAAAGGAGTGGTTTATTTAGCTTCAAGTTGTAGATGTGTTTTATTAGCTATTGCCAGCTTACTGTCGTGAGAATGAATGCCTGTTACAAAACGCAGATTCATCTACATATGTAGAAACTTACATACATTGGGGACTTGAAGTCTGTAAGAGTAGCTTTAAACCAGTTTTTGTAGTAGTGACAGTGCACAGGACAATTGTCCTTTTGAAAAATGATATCTTTATGTTCAGCAGGTTTGACAACAGGCACAAATCCTGCAACAAAACGTTCTAGTAAGTAACAGTATTCATTCGTCTCCTAATAAAGACTATATCTTATTTTCTGATATTAGTTTCTGATCTATCCATCGTTTGGAAGATTGTGCATGTAATAGCTGAGACCATTTGTTCAATCTAAGTTAAGGTTTTGTTTATTATTGAATATTTTAGTACTCTTATATGTATTTCGTACTTGATGTAGCTCAGATCTTAGATTTACATATACCAAAGGTTCGCTTGACTCTTTTCAACATAAAATACCAAGTTTACGTTTTCTAATTCATCGTTTAATAATAAAATAGTATTTCTTCTCAATAAAGAGAGGTTTGAATGTGAGAAGAAATTGATTTAGAATATATTCTTGAATACCCGTTACTCAATCCAACTAATTGAAAAATTGTGTACAGGAAATGCACAACTAATTGCACAACTTTTCAGAAAGGCTCTGTAAATGTTTAGGCAACACCAAAATTAAATAATCAGAAATCTGGATGACATTAGTTGTAGATTGTGAAGAACAGTATATTGGACAAACACAAAGATCAATTTTAGCTAGACTCAAAGAACAAAGCTTATTTACAATACGATAGAAGAGAACAATATGTGTGTATAACCCGAGGTTTTGACAAAAACCATTTGGGTTTCAATTAGTAAGAAATGTGCCAGACAGCAGATAATTAGATGTAGTCGAAAGTCTAGAAATTATGAAATACAACGATAGTATGATTAAAAATAGTGACAATAACCTGACACTCCGGTGTTCTGGTTAATAAAGGCCAAAGTTATCGTTTAGTAAATCGCAACGCGAACTTTAGTATAAATGGGGAAATAGTTTGTTTTAATAATTTCCCCATGACGGCAACATGTGTGGCGAAACGCACGCGTAAAGAGTAGTATTTCGGTGCCAGTTGAAAACACGTTAAGGTTTGGGTCCAAGCAGAATAGCAACATTTGGCAAATACCAAACAGGAATACACTTTTAATACGCCTGTGCTCGTGTGTAAGAGCCTTAAGCCGTGCTCGAAATCCCGCCCTGAGCGACTCTACTAACGAACCACAATGGTCGGATTTAAAAAGCCATAATATTATTGCGTTCCACCGGTGTTACACTTATTGTTCGGGCCGGCCATCTGGCCGGGGCACGGTAAAGGCCGCCACAAAGGCTTAATATCTCCCGGGGAGAGGGACGGGGCGGCAGCGGCTCCGCGTCGGTCCCTAGCCAGCGGACAGTGTTGCTACCTTGACGGATGTTCGCCCAGATCTCGCGTTTTTTCGTTACGGCTGGCGGGAAAAATGACAATTAGCAGAGGCCGGCTGTTCTAGTTGAAATTTTTTTTAATTTCGGGAGGTGATCAGTAGTATTCTTTGTCGTAGTTTTATTTGGTTGATTTTCTTTAGATACTACAATTTGACTAATCGTCTAAAAATTTTAAACGTATTTCTGTCTGTCTATTGGCGTGAAAATTTGAGATTACGGTTGTCATGTCATGTCTCGAAACGGTACCATAGTGTTTTTTAACTGATTTTTTTTAATTTTTTTAAAATATCTAATAATGATTAGGAATTTGAAACAAAAGAAAGCGCTTCAACTCTTATCTTTTTCGCGATCCAAATGCATGAATGATACACAAATATTGACAGTTTGGTGGTATTATATCAGATATACATACATACGTACCTGACAGCTCTCTTTTACTTACATAGGACATGGATTTCTAACAAAAAATTTTATAATTTCCCTCCTTGGTGTTGTAATCTGTTACATTTAAAAAATCGCTTGGATAGGTTAAACGATTTACATAATATGAACCTACCGTTTTACTCGTATGACAGTTTCCAAAATATTTAACCAGTTTTAGGCCATTTTTTAACAACCGGGACGTAATTGACATTTTTTTTTTAATTCTTTGACATACACTAAGATAAATATACATAGGCCATAAGGTATGTTTCCAGATAACCGTTTTTTAAAATTAAAATTCGAAATTCGTTATATCAGAATGAAAAAAAATACAAAAAACTGATTATTAAAAATTGTGCAGAGTTGACGATAATGAAGAAGACGGTTAAATTCTTGTTGGAACACTGTTATTAACGTTTGAAGAAATGGGTCGTATTTAGAAGACACAGTGGGTAAAAACTGCCCACCTAAAGACTCCATTGGAGCGTACCGATAGATTTTCTTGATCTTAACACATTGTAAAACAGTAAATACATCAATTGTCATGTGCCTGACAATTCCTTTGCCATTCAAAGTTGGGGTAGCGAAAGTAGGCATTACCGGAGGCATTCGTTTCGAAACATTACGTCACATTAGGTTACAGAAGCCACTAGCCAATAAGACTATCGCTAATCTAAATGCCTAAGAAAGCAAAAAACTTCGTCTTTGTTTATACATATGTCTTCTCACTCGTACTCACTGTTTTTCAATGTGCCAAGATCAAGGGACGCAATTTATATAATGTCTCAGGCCCAATTTAAAAGCATCTTGTTGAGTCTTACATTAGTTACACATTAGTTAGAACATTAACAGAATTCACAACATTATGTTTAAATGGTTATATAACACAGCTCCACAAAAAAAAAATACCTCCGGGGTCTGAGAAGGTGTACTATATGTTTTTGGGGACGCTGAATCCGAATCCGATGTCTATTTAACTCCATGTCATAAGGATTTTTCATAACCTCAAAAAAACTGCTTAATAATGAAATGTCTCGATAACTCTAGCTCTATAACTCCATGAAAATTGAAAACCATAAAAAATAAAACCCCACACACCTTAATCCTTCAACATCTTTCCCCCACAACCCCATAACCTAATAACCCTATAACCCCGTAACCCAGAAAATGACTAAAAACGACACTTGTGAGTGTCAGCCCTGTCTGAGGGCCGTATGTAGTACTTGAGATTTGACACCCCATTTTCTTGGATCTTACAGGTCCTAAATCCTATAATTTTACAATTGTATTGGTTATGGTATAGGATTAATAGGTTATGGGGTTAAGGTGTTGTAGAATCCATAGAAATGTAGTTTTAGGTCTCAATTACTACATCTAGCTCGTAGACACGAAGCGTCAGGGCTAAGACACTCACAAGTGTCGTTTTTACTCATTTTCTGGATTATGGGGTATAGGGTTATTAGGTTATGGGGTTGTGGCGTTGTGGGGGAAATATGTTGAAGGATTAAGGTGTGTGGGGTTTTATTTTTTATGGTTTTCAATTTTCATGGAGTTATAGAGCTAGAGTTATCGAGACATTTCATTATTAAGCAGTTTTTTTGAGGTTATGAAAAATCCTTATGACATGGAGTTAAATAGACATCGGATTCGGATTCAGCGTCCCCAAAAACATATAGCACACCTACTCAGACCCCGGAGTTATTTTTTTTTATTTTTTTTTTTGTGGAGCTGTGATAATCGATATGTAAATCGATATGTTTGAAAAATAGCCGAAAAAAGATTAGTAACCAATAACAATTCGTATGAATTTTTTGACGTTTTTGTCGAATCACTCTACGAGACCACTGGGGCAAAATTTTGAAGTTGGCAACGTCGCCAGCGGAGAGCAGCATTTGGTAGTGCCGCGAGATGCGAGGACCGGGGCCGGGTCAATAAAAAATGAAGGCGGCCTACGGCTAAAAAATGCGACCAAAAAAACAATGCACTGTGCCGTGCTTAAGACAGGTAGCCGTGGTCGCGGGAGACCCCGGGGTGGGGGGGATTAGGATCATTTGTATAACCGGGGAATGCGCCCGACCCGGTACAATCCGAGCCAAAACGCGGGGGTCGTACGTTTGAAATGCCTACCTCGCAGAGGCGTAGCACCATCGGCTGGATGGAGGGAACCGGCTCTTTTATATCTTGCTGTGTTCCACAAGGTAGCATTTGTGGACGCAAGTAATCGAATATTTCAGATATTTTATTAGGACGTCAATTATTTACTTTTTTCTTTTGTCAATATGTAGTTTGTTTATCATGTGAAATGCTAAAGTGTACCTTTGAATTTTAAATGTTTAGACTGTCTTCTACTTGGTACACTGATATTTAGTGAGATAGAAACTATTAAAAGTGCTAAATCATTTTAACTATTCCGATGTATGTAAATTAAGTCTTTATTAAATTAAAATTTTTAATAAACCACTGTTTATTTTGAATAGTGTACGTACAGTGCAACCTCCTTAATCCGAATATTTTTCCAGACCCTATTAGAGTTATAGAATCGTTCGTATTAATAAATATAAACAACAGCGGAATTTTTGGCAGATTTGGCAGGAAGAAAATTTAATTTTTAGTTATATTCGGGATACACTTAAAGGACCCCGCACTTTTCTTATGGAAAATGGCTTTCAGCTAATTTTCTTGATATTTTGCTGGTTGATAGTTCTCAACATGTACATCAAAAGTGTCAATGGGCACAAAGCCCCATAACCCCTCCTTCACTCCCAAAAGCACCCCCAAGGGGCTAGGGGATATGTTCCAATCTACTATATTTTTCAATTCAGAATATTTTTCTCTGCCAAACCATTGATTATATAAATACTCTTTAAGGGATTTTTCTTTTATGAAGGGTCGGGGGTAATGGTTGTCTGAGAGTAAAAGACGTTGGTTAGCCAATACTCATGATATGTTAAGTATAGGGAGAAGGGGTTTGATGGTCGGGGGTAATGGGGGTGGGGGACATAGAAGGGGAGGGGTTAGATGGTCGGTGGTGAAGGAGGGTTTATGGGGCTTTGTGCCCATTGAGACTTTTCATCTACATGAGGGTTAGATGGTCAGAGGTTGAAGTGTCATTTGTTGCCTACGTGGTAATTCAGTAATTAGGAAAATCCATAGTATGGGTCGTGGTGAGAGTGGGGGAGACGTAGGAGGGGGGAGGGCAGGATGGTCGGTGGTTGAAGGATCAAAGGGGTGGTTGTCTGGGGTAGCCGTTGGGTGGACTACAAGAATAAATTGTTTCAGAAACCACTTATATCCCCCCTAGCACCTTGGGGGTGGGTTTTGGGGGTGAACAAGGGGTTATGGGGCTTTGTCCTCATTGAGACTTTTGATCTACATGTTGAGAACTAGCAACCTGCAAAATTTCAAGAAAATTAACCGAAAGCCATTTACTATAAGAAAAGTGAGGGTTCCTTTGTTTTTATTTTGTTTAATTTTCATGTTACTATAAGGGTTATTGGAAGGTGTTTTTCTTCACTATAAATAAGCGGTACATGGAATTAAATCAATTTATAGATTCTTGCTATTTTATGTTTAGTGGATTTCTGCTGAATGTGAATCTGACGCCAAATTTTGGAAGTTTCGAATAAAAAGGTTTTTTTTCGAAATTTTGGAAATGTCATAAGCATCTGAATTAAAAGAAATGTAATAAAATTTGCTATTAATAACGTGTTATGTTAAACAGAGTATTGAACAACACCGAAGAGAAAATTAAAATCTATTCTTTAACTAAGAAGTGTCTCAAAATGTTCACTCCTTCCAAACCAAAATATCAGTGGCAGCCGGTGGAATTTTAAATTCTTGTAATTTCGTAAGGAAGCATGGGACTCACATAAGATTTTAGGGGGTTATTACTAGACTTAAATTGAAAGCTAGAATAGTAAAAACTCTCCAAACGAAACTTGCGAAAATTTTCAAAAAATGTAAAATATTTGCTAAATATGTTTACTCTTATTCATCAAATAAATACAAATCTTTTTTTACTTTTTGTATATTTTTCGAAATCTCGAGATTTGTAGATATAAAAAGTTATGGACATTTGAACTATTATTTCAAACAAGCACTTCATTGCTGAAATATTTTATCAGCTATAACTTTAACAAAACTACCACTTTTGCGAAAACCACACGAAAATAAGGTTTTTATATGCACATGGTAGTTTGCACAATATTCCACAAATATTTTGCATACTATTTCAGATTTTCTGGGGGTGCAGACTTTTTTTGAAAATTGTTTTTCGTAAGATGTTTTTTTGGTTCTAGTCTTCCATTTGACTAGTAATAACTCCTTAAAATCTGCTGGTTGTCAAACTTCCTTACGACAATATCAGAATTTCAAATTCCATCAGCCGCCACTGATCCTTGTATTAATTATTGTAACTACGGTAAAAAAATATATATATACTGATTTAGACATCGATAAAAGGTAATATTTCTTCTTTTTTTCTCGTCTTTTGGAATATTGCGTTTGTTTTAAATATCAGGTATCAGTAAATAAAATACGAATTAACAAAAAAGTTCTCAAATTGCGGTTTATATTCGTAATTGTTAAATATAATAAGAAAAACGTAATAATAGCTTTGCTTAAGCTGATGTAATGTATGTATTTATGAGGCTTGGTGTTATTGAATTTGTACAGATATTAAAAGAATTTGTGTTTTCGTTAATATGAATTATTGATGGCTGGTTGATTATATATAAAATACAATTTTTTTCATACTTAAAATGATTTAAAACGATTACTTCCTTCATTTTTTATATTAGATCATTTCGGGGTTTTACGTTTTGTTGTAAACTGTTTTTATGAATTTTAGAAATACCCTCGAAAATTTTGTTTAAATTTGGCTAAATAGATGAGTTTAATAAACATTGTGCTGAATTTATTTTTAATACCTATAACTCTGAATGTATATATTTCCTTATTTGCTTTATTTTTTCCTTTGGTTGTAAATTATATAATAATTTTATAGTGAGCGATTTTAACTTCTTTAACGACTACCTGATGAAACCCTGACCGTAACCCTGAGTTCATTTTATATAAAAAAAATGCTGTAATATCGGCTCCTGTTTATATGTGTAATGCAATGGAATTTTTTACATTAATTCCTCGTTAAAAACCAATTAAGCATCACATTTTCATTGTTTAGGTACTTTTTTTGACAATAAAAAAACAGCTAGGTTAATGTTACGTTAACCACAAACTATGCGTTGGCTAATCTGAACTTTAGACTAATTTAACGCAGCTTATAAAACACAATTACAGAGATGTCTTGCACTAATCGGACTCGAGAAATACTGCAGACCAATAATAATTGTAATTGATTGTTCCGCTAAACCTTAGAGTAACCAGTACCTTGAAACGACCATACGAGAAGTGGTTGGACGGTTCACAGTATTTCCGATAATGAAAATTGATTTTATCCAAATTATAACGGATTAGCATTAGAAAAAGATGAGAAGATATACCGATAGCTTCTCTTGATCTTAGCAAATTGTAAAACAGCGAGTGAACTAATTGTCATGGGAATTCTCTATAGTGGACGTGGACGAACGTCGCATCCCTGACGGCGTAAGATTCGAGACATTAGGTCAACTTACGTCAAAAAGCCACCAATAATGGATCCAATAATGGATCTTCTACGTTCTCAGCCGAAGTGCTCGGACGAAGTACTTCGGCGAAGTTTGTCGAAGTGACACAAACAAGTAAGGTAAGGTTTTACAGAGGTAACTTGTTTTTTTTTTAAATATCGGAAAAACAATTGAAACAAAAATATAGCAGCTGTTTAAATGAACGTACGTTTTGTTGTTTAATGCATCCTTTATTTTTTTTCATTTGTTGAATTCCGCTCATTCTACTGATTACAAGAACGTATGACAAGATATACAGTATATCATGTCATATGTTCTTCCACAGGTTTTTGAAATATTATGCATTATATATATATATATATATATATATATATATATTTTATATAAAATAATGTACTCGGGAATGTAACGTAATTTATAGTAAGTTGTGGATAGTTATTCTTTGTTTCTAAAAATAAAAATACAGGGTGTTCCATTTAAAAAAAGTTATGTCAATTAAATAGCTGCTTCAGTTTTGTTTCAATAGTTTTTCTGATAGCATATTCTAAAAAAATAAGTTACCCCCGTAAAAATATTTTCATATCTCTGAAAATAACAGAGAAAAGGAGTGGAAATTTTCACGAACTCACCCTGTACGTATAGAACAGTAGATTGGACTGAAACTAGCAGAACTAATTGATACTGTGAGAAATGAAAAATCTATCTAGAAATGTAGTCGCCTTTTAGTGATTCTCTAAAAGGAAAATGCAGTTCAGGAAGGAAAAATGTATTAGATAAATTTATTAAATAATTTATTAGACAATTTTTGCGTTGAAAGAAGTGGCAGCGACATTAAACATTACTTATTCCTGAGTACAATTAACGACTTATGCACCGATTGAATGAGAGCAAAATAATGCAAAATGAAATTCCAAAAGAGAGATGATATATACCTACGAATCTAAGAGAGTGGTCTCAACACTTAAACAGTCTGTAAAAAAAAACAACAACAACGAGGAACCGATATCTGCGCGGTATTTATGACACTAATGAAGAATAACAAATGGAGAATCCAGGAAATTTATATGACTTCAGTCTAAGAAGAATAAATAAAGTAAATGCAAACGTGAGGATGCAAGTCTAGTGATACAAAAATCACGGGAAATGGTAATAAACATACCGTTAAGAGAAATATAAGGACTAGTTAATTAAGAAAGGAGAAACTGTTATGTGGAAATTATAAAATCGCGAAAATAGTTTTATAGAAAATATTGTTTTGAAAATGCAATTTTAAAATAAATATTGTTTAGTTATAAACGTACAGTTGCAAGTTACTATGACTTATTAGGTATCAAGAACACAATTGGAAGGTTTGTGGATATCAATTTATTACTGGGTTTTCATGGCGGATACACAAACTATTCTTATCTTTTATGCTTATACAGAGTCGGAAAATACCATTACGTTAAAAAAAGTGTAAGGACAAGAAGCAGGACAGTACCAATTAATATATTCCTGGAAAAATGTGAAGTACAATTCCACAGGTATACCAAAAAACCTAATTTCGCATCCTCTTCACATTAAGTTTAGCTTAATGAAAAACTTTGTAAAATCACTTGACCAACAAAGAACTGTATTTAAATACTCGCAAAGTATTTCCCTAAGGTTATTTGAAACCAAACATAAAGGGACTAATGTCTAAAAAATAAATTTTGAGTTTTTTTGAAGTTTCATCTTGTCAACTCATATGAAAAGAAAATGCCGTTTGTCTGAACTTAAAACTACAGTTGCTACAACCCTTGCTGTTGTAGCAAACTTGTAAGCAAAAACGACATGGCTCGTAAGAAAGGAGGTTAATGACTATCTTCGTGGTTTTCCTTATATTACATTATCAACAGTTCGCAGAGGCTTAATGTAAGGGTTTACAACAGTTGAGTCCGAACATTGTCGTACAGACTACAACTTTTGTTTAAAAACAAAATGACTGTTGATATTTCTTTAAAAATCAATTTTCTGGATTCACATCTTGATTTTTTCCTGAGAATCTAGGAAGTGTAATTAATGACATGAGTAATGTACAAGGCACAAGGCAAAAGGTGAACGCTGTCATTAGGACTTACAGCGGCTTCAGTAGCAATACCAGGGATTTTGGGATGAGCATACCTACATGTTAGGGGATTATTGCTGGCTGATGATTTTTGTTATAATTTTTTTTTATTGCATGTGAAAAACTCGTTTATATGTTACAAAATGGAATTAAATATACATATGTTTTGGAAATATGACGTGATCGATGTTTGTTGATAATAAATTTGGATTCAGCGACCTCAACAAACCCTAAAATAACTCCACTGGGGGATCATTCCTGTAAACTAGAGTTATTAATGATCTAAATTCGATTCATGATTTATAAAAAAATTTTTCATTCTAATATAATCCTTATGTCTATGGGTAATGAATGATTTATTAATTCCTTTTTAATTTTTAGGAATACAGAATGGCAATTACTTGTCACAACAGTCACTTTTATTCATATACATAAAAAAATATGTAGGTAAAAATGGAGTGCTTTCAACTACTATCACTGTACTATCATAAACGTATTTTAATAAATGTTAAAAATACGTGGAAACTCGTTAGGTATATACATGTGTACATGCAAATAAAGCATTGTAATCATTTAAATTTCCAATGCTCAATTGATAGTAATGCATATTTTAAAAGTAGTCTACTGGCAACGTTAACTTTAGCCTATTATTTCTATTTTCACTAGAGGGCTGGGCTATATAGTACTATGTTATATAGCCCAGTTGATGCGTAGCCTCAGAAAGGTTCAGCTTGCATTAATTAGGGCAAATAATTTTTTTGTCTAGGACTGTTTGGTATAAGGTGAGAAGTATGAAACTGAGTTTTCGACCTCGAAAGCCGGGGGGAGAAATTATGGCAGGTGAAAAACAACGAAATTTTCGCACTTTTTTTAGTTTGTTGTTTACATCTAAAAGAATCATGCTACAGAAAATTTTATACGTTCCAAAATTAAAGTAGACAAAATTTCCTATCGATGTGAACAATGAACATGAACAATGTGTGTCATGTGGTTCGTATTCTACGGAAGTTTGAAAATCGACGAATTTAGATGAGACTTTGATTTTTAAATTAATTTTGAATTTACACATAAATTAAATATGTCATCAAAAATTAGCAATTATTTTTTATGCACTAAAAAAAATAAGTTAGTAGCTGTGTAAGTTATTTTTAAAAAACAATTTAAAAATAACTAATCCACTGCAAGCATTTTAGTGTAAATGTTAAATTAAATATAATTTTTGATTGCATATATTGCATGGTTATTATTTGGTGGAAATCGGTTGATTTTCAAAAAAAAACGTCCACCATCTTGAATTTTGAAAATCGAACTTTAGATTCGTAATCAGTGACCCGTCAGTGACCGTCGAATTCTCCGTCAGGGGCATCCGTCACCTACAATTTGAGCCAAAAAGCGACCCAATCGGTTGCGAATTTTTATTTTTACAAGCTTTTTTTGCTGGACACTCGATTTGTCTCCGGCTTCCGGCCGCCATATTGCATTTTTCAAAGGCGCACTTGGCATTTGAAAGTAGACGCTCTAAGCTTTAAAATAAGCCCTTGGTCGATTTTCTTGGTTGCTTCTAATTTAGGTCGTAGCTCTGATCCATTTGACGCGGATTGTCCCATATATACATACTCTATTTCCATTCTAAATTGAAAACAGGTAGAAAAAAAGCAAGGTTGTCAGATATATTTTCTAAAATTGCTAAGCTCACTATACAAGTATACTTCATACTTCAGTAAACTGTTAGTTCGTGACGTTCTTAGAAAGCTAGTTTGGAAATGTTTAAAAAAAAAATACATAGATATAAATTTATTAGTTAGCATTAAAATAAAGCGTTTAAAATTTCTGGAAAAAATAATTGTAAATTAAAACAACTTTATGTATGTTACTATACTTAAGAAAATTTTGAAGAGCCGGCAACGCGATGCCAGCAACACCAATGCCGGCAACCAGCAAATGCCGACCAGTATACTATAGGATTGCTTTATATGTAATACATCCAAATACTTATTCGGTCCACTGTGCCATAAAATTTTTACGACGTCGTTAAAATGATTTACGACTTAAGAAATTCTGTGTTTAAGGCGCCAGTGACGTGTATTTCAGCTAGGTTTATTAACACAGACAATTTTTTGAGATTGCCTGGCAATAATGAGCATTATTTACAGCAAATTATATTACAAATATTAAGAGTTTTGTATGCAGGCTAATTTTAATCTCCTATATTGATTTGAATGAAAAAAAATATTTCACAATTTTCGAATTTATAAAAGATATATGCACGCCCATGGAATCATAAAGTTGCACGGCTTTCTTTGTTCCCCAGGCGTATTTATCATTTTCAATTAAAATTAGAAGGACTATACACCTATTACATAAGATATACACTTAAACCCCTCTTAAGTCGCCAAATCCGTGCATAATTACCTCGCTTAAGTCGCGAAATTTAGCCTCTCTTAAGTCGTGATCATAACCTCAACTTTTTCATGTTTTAGCTGCAAAAAGAAATATTTAGAGATATACCACAGCACTTGTTATAACGAAAAATGAGCCAACTGAACGAAAAATCAATGTAAGTATACCCAGTCGTGCGTGACAAAGTTCAATTTTCCACTTGAATGAATATTTTAAAGATTAAATATTTTTAAAAGACACCTAACTTATTTTAAATCAATAAATGTATTACACAATCATTTTTTTTCAATAAAAATTCTACATATTTATGCGAGAATCCAATTTCCAAACGTAGTTTCAACGTAGTTCCAACTTTTACAGGCGGCGACTTAAGCGGGACGGTTTCGTGAAATACTAGGGGGAAACGTGGTGAAATAAGAGAGGATGTGAATTAAGCGAAGGTGAAATAAGAGGGGTTCGAGTGTATATATTTTCATTTCACGATTTTCAAACTTCCGTAGAATGTTAACCACACGACATACAATCACCTTTGATCAATGAATTTTGTAGGAAATTGTATCTACTTTAATTTCGGAACGTATAAAATTTTCTGTAGAGTCGTTTAGGAGATATAAACAAAAAAACTAAAAAAAAATGCGAAAATTTCGTGGTTTTCGCCTGCCAAAAGTTCTGCCCCCGGATTTCGATGTCGAAAACTTAGTTTCACACTTCCCACCTTATACCAAACAGTCCTGAAAAAAAAAAGCATTTGCCCTAGTCTGTCTGCTATGGTTTCAAATTATTTTTATTATTGAGCTATCTCATGACGCATCAAAGTTTTAGGCGGATGTCAATTACATATTTCAGATACACATCGGAATATATGGAATCTGGTATGTATGTAATGTTCGCTATACTTGTTACGTATGCTAAATTATGTAATAATTTTACATGATGGGGCTTGGCGGGAATGCCAGTCGTAAGCTAAAGAGATCACAATGCGTATGTCAAAATATTTCGAAACCGTAACCACTACTTATTTGGTCGCGTGTACTTAACCCAATTACAGACGAGACATTTCCTTCTACATGATATATGTGATAAAATTCGAAAACGTGGTTAGAAAAGAAATGTCACGGTTCAGTCTGACTAAAAGTAGATAAGGCTTACATAAAAGTATAGTTCCTGAATACAAAACTGAAGTGAGCTAAGACAGGCAAATATTTTTTTTCATTTGTAATATTTTTTGAATGGATCGTACACCGATAAACATGTATTATACATGAATAAGTAAAATAAACATATCTCTGAAAGTCTGAAAGCGTTATTCAAGTAAGAATAACGCTCTAAAAGACTCATTACATTATAATATGTATCTTTAATATGATTTTTTTCAAATTATTAAAATGTAGAGTATAAATTTATATTGGTAAAATCCAACAATTATGTGTCAAAATTAAAACTTTATTTACAAAAAAATTAATAATGTAAATGCGAACTAACAATGTTATTAACTGTAATGATTTTTTATTAACATATGTTTAAAAACATATGTTTTACTTACTAAGTTGTGAAATAGAATTCAAGAAAAAAAGACAAAAACAAATCATCAAAATTATCTAATAAATGGTAATTTATTATTTACAGTTCTATTTTAGTGAGTTAAATAAATACAAAACAATTAATTAGTTGCATACAAAGTTTGAACTAATGTTATACTCCTTAAGTTTAGTCTGACAAAAACAGTTGCTGTTAAAATTAATTATTACGGTCAAACTTACTAAACCAATTAAGTAGCAATTGTTTTCTGAATGTGTTGTTTTGAACTTTAGCGAAACATGGCCTGTAATAGAATTAATTCATTTAGTTTATAAAAAATAAACAATTCTGTTGAGCGTTGGATACAAGTAACAAAATCTCGAAACAGTTAAAACCACGCTCACTTTATGATTTTGTGTACCTGCTTCTCAGATTGTGTTGATCCAATTACAAGTTCAACAAGGACCTTGCACTGGAAGTCCAAGGACAGTTTCTAAAAGGTTTATGACAGCTTGATGTTTATATAATAGCTCTATAATATTTATTTTTATATTTTTCGAAAATGTTATTCAATCTTTATTAAATTTCGATGCTATAGACTGAAACTTTGCTATACTCAGAACCAAAAGTTATTAAGTTTCAGTACTTTTGGATACGTACTTACAGCTTCTGTTTAAGATCATCCTAATCGATAATCGATTTTTTATGACGAGCTTTAAGATGATCTAAATCAATTTACAAATACAAAATATTTTTCTTATTTTTTTTGTTAAAATTCAAATACCTCTATATGATATGCTGTTATGCATATAATACTACGTATTCTAATATCTGACGTAACTCTATTAAACTCTTTTTACGTCAATTATAAAGAATGTTCTTAGATTTTTTGATTAAATCTAATATCTATGAATCAGTATAAATGCCACTTCGATTATTTCAGTATCAGATAAACTATTGTAATATAAGAAAAATATTCATCGTGAATCACTTTCGTGACCATACCCTTCATGTTTTTATTTTTAATGAGATTTTCTTCGTACCTTAAACAGTCATCAACGTGAATTGTATTTTTTTATATAATAAATTCCTATTACATTGCTTTGTAATGATAATTTTCCTCATGTACGTATTTACATATATTACACATATGGTACAGACATATTGCAAGATCAAAAAAAATCGCCCTCAAAGTATACATACAGTGGACTCGATCCCGCATGTCTTGAAGTTCTGTAGATTTTATTATGCAGTGACAATGGCAATAATGTAATTTTCTTAATAGTAAAAACTTCAGAACTTGAGAGTTCTAAGAGTAATAATTCAAGAGATGCAGGATCGATTAAACTTACGTACTTTGAGTACATTTTTTTATCTTGCATTATGTTGTCACCTTTCTTTTAGGTATTGATCTTGATATTAAAATTTGTCACCTTTCTTTTAGGTATTGATCTTGATATTAAAATTACTATTTAATTTTGATGTTGTTATAGTAATTTTTGAAACGTGGGCTAGCTGCAACCGGAGGTGGTCGTGCGGTAAACAATTTTAAGCTGCTAGTAAGTGTGGGCAGCTTTGGGCGCCAGTAACCTAAGTGCCTTACGTTTCTTAAGCGTCGTTGATACGCGGTTACAAAATATCAACAAAAAAAAACAAATCAAAATATTAAATATCCAATGATCATCAAAATATAAATAACCTGAAGTTAAAAGAATGATGGGGTATTTCAACTTAAGCAAAAATTATACACGCAAATACTTTAAATTAGTTTACGATAATACCCAAATTCATACATACATATTCAATGGTAGAAGGATTTGATATATACAAAAAAAATGTAATGGTTTTCCAAAACAATTTGACAATTCAACTGTGAACTAATAGTTGAATTTGAAAATAATCTAATATAAATAAATAGATGGTAGTTTTACCGATCGTGATCACGATGGCGCACCCTAGTATTGCTTATTTATAAAAAAATATGCCTTTTGTATAATATAGGCTATTACCTCCAACTGTAAAATTTACCAAAAATATATATATATATATATATATATATACATATATATGTGTATATAATAACAACCCAAATATATAATATTACAAACCATAATTACCTGCACAACCTGAATAATTTGACTAGTTAAAATTCAGTAAATGTAAGTATACTGCTATCAAATACCAAAAGTATTGTTTCAAGTAATTAATATCGAGTTATCAAAATGTAACAATAATTTAATAAAATAAATTATGTTAGATTATCTCATTATTCATATAAGTCGAGTTTACACAAGATTTATGGAAAGGAAAAAAAAACAACGTAAAATAGTTACCAAGTAATATTCAGTAGCAAAGTACTGTTATTAATTTAAGATATTACATTTAAACAAAAATTAATAATTAATTAAATTATTACCAAAGAAAAATAATACGCAGTGTATGTAAAACGTATTAACATAATAAGCAGAATAACATATGCAGGTGTACTCCAAAATATATATAAAAAAATATGACCAAGATTATTGTTTATACCAAACAATCACGACTTCAACTACATCTACAGCTTATCTGTTTTTTTTTCCGTCTGTTGATTCCGCCTAATCCTCCGTATCGGTACGGTGGTACAGCTAGTGGGACACCTGGTATACACGCCTCGTCCGAGATGTCGAAAATTTCCAGCAAACGGGAACGCCACTGGAGGGATCTAGCCAACGCCGCTATCAGGCAATGAGCAGCTACTCCAAAGGCTTATGAAACTCCAAAACAGATCCAAAAATTTAGAAATAAATCCAACCAATCTCGACTAAAATTCCATATAAAAAGTCGAACTAAAATTCGAACTGAAAGTTGGAACAAAAGCCCAAACTAAAAGCCCTACAACCAAGATTTACGGTTTGAATATTTAATAATAAAAAAAGACCAGAATATAACTTACTTGGATGGTGGATGGCTTGAGGTGAACCAAGTGATATACCTAACTTGGATTATGAAATCGGTCACCACGTACCAATATATCGTAAAAGGTGCATTCAGATCCAGCAAACTTGCCGAATTATGTGTCGCCCTTAAGGTTACCACAACCACGCGAACACAATAATTTTATACGAATTTTCTAAAAATCCCTTAGGAACACCAACGTGTTAACTTAAAGAAAATAGTCGACCACACCTTACTATCAGCGGAAGATACGTGACAAGACCCAAGTGAAATTCGTCGCCGGGCTACTTCTTGCCTAGTTTTTTTTTTTCTTTACAAAAACACTCATCGCGGCCGCCGCGATAAAATAAAATGTAGGATTGAATTTGAAATAAATCATATGTAACCTACATAAATGCATATGAACTGTAGAGATCGTTATATTTTAAATTATATTATTTACTCAAAATATTTTCGACATAAGATTTACCAAGTTGCTACCTAGGTATACCGATATTCCTAGCTGTTATTTATTATCTCGGTTATCGAAATGTATGTTTGGTTGTCTACTATTCGGCAAGGAATCGGCAATAAATTTGAATTTATACCGGGTGGCACGGAGTTACTCGGATAAAAACTGAAATTATTTATAGGTCAAATTTTGAACGTTACAATGTATATAAATAATTGCAACACGACCCCTATAAAATACACAGTACACATATATTTTTCAGAAATGGCTCTTCTTAGAAGCACCGTTATTGCTTTTATTTTTTTTGCAATATCAGGATATACGTATCTACATATATCAGAGATTGTGTTTTACTTTATAGGTTATTTTTTTTTATTAAACTCTTACTATTGTGCCGTAATATCTAATAAGTAAAGATACTGAAAAAATGTGTTCAAATTACATTTCTCAACGTATGAGTAAGGTTTTTTTTACAATAAATATTTTATTAAAGTCAAAGAGAAAAGTGATATGTTCTGAAAGGCGGCATGTAATCAATCTAATTGTAACGTTTGATGTTGCAGAACATGAATCGGAAATTAGTTTTCCGAGAAATTGAACATTTTTTTCCGTTTCTGATTATCGAAAAACCATTAACATTGAATGTCAAACGGTTAAATAAAGATCAAGGACAACTTCACTTGTAATGTAGGAGATGCTTCAGCAGATATTTTAATATTACGCAGGTACCATATGATTTTTGACGTTCTGAATATGTGGCACAAAAAAAGCACTAAAAAAATGCTTGTAATTTTGTACAATCTTTCGTGAAAGCGAAACTTAACCTACGTTGC
This sequence comes from Aromia moschata, assembly GCA_029963805.1. Lineage (NCBI taxonomy): Eukaryota > Metazoa > Arthropoda > Insecta > Coleoptera > Cerambycidae > Aromia > Aromia moschata. The sequence goes on from JAPWTK010000446.1 coordinate 157,792, forward strand.
CAATAAAATATGCTTTTACATACTCGTATATGTATCTACCTACATAAATACAATTATATTGATTGATGTTTGACAAAGTTAATTTAAATTAAAGTTTAGTTAGCTGTCTCTAACCATCTAATTAGTCATATAATTTTCGCCCATTTAATAAATTACTTTTATATATTTTTTTGTTAAAATGAATAGGTACACCATTTTTTCTGTAGATAATTATTTTATAAAATGTAGGTATTAAAACTATAACAGATATAATTACACAGCGCCACACATTTTTTTGAGCGGCACCCGAAACCGGACCATATCTCCTATATGTTTTTGGGGTCGTTTTAACTTAATAAAACGTCCAAAAAAATTAAGAAATTGCTCAATTTTTGAGCGTTCATCAAATAAAAAAGATATTATCACGGGAAGATAGTTGAAAACGATATAGTATGAAATTTGTATAACCAAAATCTAAAAATTCTACGTCAATAAACCCTAAATTCAAAAATCCAAACTCCTGAATTCTAATTTTTACTATATAGTAAAAAACTTATGCGTACCTAACAAGCAGGATCAACTCAAACTCCAAAACCTACAAATCCTATGCTCTTAATATCCAATAATTCAAATTCAAACCCACAATGTCGAACCTTAGCCTGTCAGCCTAAACCCACAAATTCAAAACCACTAGGTAACTCAAAAACCTACAAACTTTCAAAGTCACTAACCCAAACTCACTGACCCTCGAACCCAAATCAACAAACCCACTCACCCTAACTAACAAAATCATAAACCTAATTTACAAATCTTACAAACGTACAAACATTAAGAGCAGAATCAGCCCAAATTCTAAAACCCAATGAGCCTATGCTCTTATTACCTAGCCTTCAAACTCAAACCCACAATCTTGAACCTGCCCCTAAATTCAAATCCACAAACCCACTACCTCACATACCCACTCACTCTTACCCACAAAATCACAAATCTAAACTCACAAACCCAAACACAAACACTCTTAAACCTACAAACTTTTAAACCTTTAAACCCAAAAACTAATAAAACCCAAACCTACAAATCCATACTACCAACCCAACCCACCCACCTTTTCCACAAAATCACAAACTCTCAAACTCAAAAATCTAAATGCACAAACCCACCTACCTTATTTTACAAAATAGCCAACCATTTCCACAAGCTTGCGTAATCCACAAGATTGTGGAATCCACAAGGTTTTTGGACGTTTTTTTTTAAGTTAAAACAAAAATGTGATGTGCTAGAGCAATTTGGAGTTCAGATTGATTCACAACCCCAAAAACATATAAGAGATGGTCCGGTTTCGGATGCCGCCCAAAAAGATTTTATGGTGCTTTGTTATCTATGTATGTACGTTATTAAGACTTAAAATGATATGACATACACATGAATGGACGAGAAGGAACAAAGATGATTAACAAAAAAAAAAGTCCTAGCCGACATCCGTAAGTTGTCAATGAAAATGACTTAATGATGCTTAAAAAAATCATTTTGTCTCAAATCTTTTTATCTCATGTATGAACTATACAGGATAAGACAGTGTACAACTTTATATGAAAAAGCGTCTCTGCGCATATGCTCCACCCTTAAAGTCTAAAAAATTTGTTTTATTGTTTGCGCTATACCACCTAATACCTAATATTTAATGGTCTAGGGCCATTTTTTATTAGGGGTTTTCACCAAATACTAGGACTAATTAAGTAACTTTTATCACGTTATATACAGTCAACCCGTAAAGCATTATTCCATAAAGTAATAACCTTATTCCAACGGTACTGACACTGTTCAAAGATATAATAAGTCATTTTTTGAGTTTTTTTTTTAAATCGCCTCAAAAGTCTTAATACCATTTAATTCTGATTGGAATCGCCGTCCTTTAAGACATGTCTTTGCTTGATGGAACGGATAAAAGTCGCATGGAGATCCAATAGGGTTTTATGCGGGGTGTTGTGGCATACATTTAATATTTTTACTCTTCAACAATTATCTCACAACATAGCCACGTAACTTCACTTTTTGGGGATATGCTGTTTCATTAACTATCTTATAAACTCTATAATTATAAGTTACTGTAGTACTATGTGAAGCTATGTTGGCATACACCAAACCCTTGTAATCAAAAAGACCGATTTTTGGTGGAGGTCTTCCTTTTTGGACCCACTGTGCTTATCTCAGAACGGTAACAACACACCCAAAATTCATCGACAAGAATAATGGTTTTCCATCATTCATACCCTTCTTCATGAAGTTCTAGTGTCCAGTACTCACAAACCGCTACCATATTCCATTTCTGGTTAGATGATGACATGTTTAAATGTTTTTGTATGAGGGTAAGAACACTTCCGATATGTAGCACAATGATGTTAGAGAGCTTCCAAATAGTTAAACGTGGATGTCTCCGAATAATTACTGCTCCAGTATTTATGGTTTTTTCTGTTAACGAAGTAGTTGACCGCCCTGCATCTGCAGATCTTTTGACTCTCAAATAATTTACTTCTTTGTGCTATCTAAACCACCCACATCTTACCTTACAGTTACAGTAACATAAACAACACCAACAAGCGACAGGAGAGTTTCTTTCAACCCTCAAACTCGGGCTTCTCACTACTGGCTACAAACTCTTAAACTAAAATTTCAGCAAGTAACAGGAGAGTATTTTTTAACTCTCAAGCTCGAAGGCCATCACACTACTGGCTAAAATTGGGCAACCCTACTGCATGAACTGCAATAAATCCAAATATGTTCAAGGTCAACTGACCATATTGATCTTTCTGAATCCTAAATTACTTTAAATCATCGCTTGCCACAATTCCCTTGAAACGTGTTCTATCTGCCAACATGGACTGGATCCTGTAGCGATAATTTCTTAGAACTTCAGTTAGCACTACTGGCCCCCAACATAGTACCTCTGTACATGTCCCCAACCTGGTAGAGAACTGCATCTAACGTGGTCTTCATAGCACTGTTTTATGCGTTATTTACTTTTAGCAATCCTAGCAATCGCTATGTCACTTAACGTGTGCCTGTGTATATGCCCTTGTCTCTCCTAACGATTCAGCTATGGCACTTTTACTTGACGTCTGTCTAATTCTAACATAAAACCTTAAACGTAATTGTTTTGCTTTCTTTAAAAATACAACAAGCACTCCCAAAGTTAAGTTACACGATACTCTATGATGTCTGACGTCGCCTCACTTGTGATAACATAACGTTTATTTTATTTTTGGAGTTACGTTTTAATTTGAAACAATTTTGTGTTAAATGACCAGTCTTTTTATTGTGCAGTATTATAACAATAATTTTTTGAAGATAGCACACACAAAAGGTGTGATACAACAAATGTATACGTCAGTTTCGGAAACCGTCATATTTTCATTTGTTTTCAGTTACGTGACTTCAAATAAGACATTTCCATTTCATGATTGCTTTATTTTAATGTTCATTTTATTTTTTCTTCATAAATATGTGTTACTTTAACTTTTGTATGCTATAGAACTTATAGAATCAAAAAATATTGATTGTATGTGATAACACTTGCCGAGTAGAATACACTTATATTTTTTTGACATTTTTTTGTTTTTTTTTTTATAGCCATCATTATGGGCAAAAAAATTTAAAATCAAAAAATCGGTCAATACGCTTTTTTTGTTTTTGTTTTTCTTAAAAAAAAAGTTCATTAATTTTACTACCGATCCCTCCTAGTCTGATAATGGGCCTGAAGTAAGTTCAAGGAGAAAAAAATTTTTTAAATGAAAAAAGTTAAATTATAACTCTGACGTCACTAAATCGAATCAATCATTGTAAATTACGCAAATCTTACATCGAATATGAATTAAAATTTTCTAAAAGAATTTAAAAATAGTTTTTTTAAAGTATCATAATTTTAAAAAAATATTTACCTTGAACTTACTTTAGGCCCATTATCGGACTAGGAGGGATCGATAGTAAAATGAATGCTCCTTTTTAAGAAAAAAAAAAAAAAAAAAAAGTGTCGTATTGACCGATTTTTTAATTTTAAAATTTTTTGCCCCTAATGATGGCTATAAAAAAACCAAAAAATGTGAAAACAAATATGGGTGTATTCTATTCGGCAAGTGTTATCACATACAACCAATAATTTTTGTTTCTAACATTTGCAAAAAGTAGACAACTTATCAAAGTTAAAGTTCTCAAGAGACATACCAAACTTTGGACCTTCACCAAACTTCACCTTTTGACCCTAGGGGTCCAAAATTTTGGGAATCGTATTTTCTTTCGAAAAGCTATCCACACTAATTTTGGGCCAAATTTAAAATTTTGTTGTCCGACTTGACATGGAATGTCCCATATTCATAGTATTTTTTGTTCGTCTATTAAACGTTATAACAAAAGGAAAATTAATGACAGGAAATTATTTTTGGATGTCGTATTTATAGCCTCTGCGTTTGGTTACTTAAGTCCGTTTCCGTTAAATGTGTTAAAATTAATATATCAGATAAAACTAAATGGTTTTTAAAGGACTAATAGTTGAACTATTAACATTAATGAGAACCATCAGTTCTAGGAAAAAACAAATTAAGTTGTAGATTATGGTCTAAAAAAAGTTTAAATTTGTGCATACCTATATAAACACTGTAAAATTTAAAAAAATCTTGAAGGCACGTAGAGTATATGTTCTTCAAGTTATACAAAAAAATGAAAAAAGCGACAGCTGGTCGATCTGCTTGTCAATCTGCGTGGTAACTCTATCTGTATACACGGTAACTCTATAACACTTGAAAATATCAACTTGTTTGATAAACTTCAATGACATCTGGAGATAATTAATACCATTTAAGGGGTTGGGGGATAAATGCGAGCAAAAAACTTTTTTCTCTGCGTAAAATAATAGTTTATTTACTCTAGTAACCTGAAATGTATGTAGCTTAATAAAACATAAAATAAATGTGTTAGGTAATGAGAAAATTCGATTTCAAATTTTTAAATATCATTTCGGCAAAAAAAATACGCATCGGATACCTAATTTGTAAGGATGGCTACGCTAAATACATATATCTCGATATACAGTTTGTGTAAAGCCGACATCGGCCGGTTGTGAAAAAGGACAAAAGCTACACTTCTCGTTCTAACAAGCACAGGTGGTGAGAGGGCCGGCCTTATTCCCTCACTACCTTCTATGCGTGTGCGGTTGCTTCTTATCTGTCGTCGCACTTCTGTTTGTCCTTTTCCATAACTGGCCGTTGTCGGCTTTACACACACGGTACTTATATGAAAAAACATACGAATTTTTTTGAAATGTATTAAACAATTAGAGATATAAAAAGTCCCTCTAAGTCTCCTCTACCGTTCTTATTTATTAATGCTAGTTTAAGGTTCTAAGTGCACTAAAATATTCATCTGCAAATATGTACATAATATGTATTTGCAAATTTCGAAGTTCTATCAATCTTAGTGGATGCCGGTAGCGCCATATTATTGAAGTATGAAGTAAGCAAAATTCGTTAAAATAAACATTTTGTTTAAAACAAGGATGTGTCTAGAGTCCCGAACGCGGGATCGGTTGAGAAAAAATTAAATCCCGAATAGGTGTGGCTTGATGACGTCGTTCGGGACTTTCTCAAAAAAATTGAAATCCCGACCGCGGGAACGTTGTTAATAAATCAAAATCCCGACCTTCATATATATGGTGTATGATATTATACTATCTTATGAAGACCTAAATTTACTTGTGATGGATTCAAAACAAAAACAAGGAATCACGAAAAATATATTATTATTATTGTGTATTTCTGCATAAAAAAGTAGGGAACACAATTTTCATCGTTTCATTTAGTAGCTTTTTTCTTTTTCCGTTTAGTTTTTAGGCTGATTGCCGTTAAATTCTCGCCTCTAGGTCTGCCTTCCTTGTTTTTGTTTTCGATCAATCACAAGTTAGTTTAGGTCTTCATAAGATAGGATAGTATCACACACCATATATAGGTCGGGATTTTGATTTAATAACAACGATCCCGCGGTCGGAATTTCAATTTCTTTGAGAAACTCCCGAACGAGGGTCAGTGTGACTTATGAATTGTTGTTTATGTTCTCTGCCTAAATGTTTGCTTTTTCTTACTGGTTAAGTACTTTTATTTCCTTTCCTTCCTCTCTTGGTTATTTTAAATTTATAATGCAAATAAGGGGCAGGGGCTGTTCACTCTTATGAGCCTACTTGAAATGTGATATTTAGTATGAGACCAACTCTATAGATGGCGCAACCAGCTTGGTTAGTTATGTATAGTTGGTATTCTTAAAAAAAAGAGATTGGTAGTCTGAGAACTAGTTCAGTCCATGCGCCCAAATGTTACATTTATAATTTGCGTTATGTTCTTACTTCAATATTTATCTGGGCGTATCGATTGAACTGGCTCTAAATAAAACCAAAACAAACCTATTGTTACCGGTGGTCGCATGTTCTGTGTATTGTTTTACGTTATAAGTTCTGTAGTTTTGTGTTTAATTTGTTTCCATGTGTTAATTTATTTAGTGTTTTATTTGTTTATTGGGTATTATATATTCTTATTTGAGACTGAAATTAGTTGAGTTAATATTACATTAAGAGAAGGAGAACTAGAACTGGTACCAGATGTGTGTTATAAATTAAACTTTATATAAAGAAAGTTATGCCTTTACATTTTTTTTTAAATTTTATATAAATGGCTAGTTTCAAATAATTTATACTTAAATGTGATTGTGTCTTGTGTATAAATGTGATTGTGAATAAAGGAATCTTACATCTAAAACAATTGATTTTGGTATTTAATGGTTTCAAAATCTCAAATATCCTCCTTTTTCATCACAGCATATCTTTAAAATTAATTTTTTAGCCATAGTTTCGTGAGGAATGGTTTCAAATACAGTTTGTGGACTTTTTTAAGTGTTCCCTTATGGACGAAATATATGACAAGAATAACATAATCATATTTAGTATATGCTAGATAAGGATAAAAAATAACTTTATGTAACCAAGTATGATTATGCTATTGATTGTGGAATTTATGTTATTGATTATGGAACTCTTAAGAGTCCGCAAACTGTATTTTATTTGAATTTGAATATAGCGCCATCCGCTATATTAGTTAAAATTAGTTTGAGACCAATTCAAGAGATGGCGCTTCACGGTTTCATTTCTGCTTCACGGTTTCATTTCACCGCTTCATCAGCGGTGTTCTGATTCGCCGTAATTTTTATAACGCATGGAGAGGGCATTATCATAATGCATTTATTATTTGTGCATTCGCAAACAGTTTCAGAGCGCTACCGGCATCCACTAAAATTGATAGAACTCCGAAGTTTGCGAATATTTGCAGATGAAAATTGCAGGGCACTTAGTCAGAACCTTAAGCTATTATGTTAGTAAGTGAAAACGGTGGGGACAAGCGGAGTTTTTTTTATATCTCTAATTGTTTAAAACATTTCTAAAAATTTCGTATGCTTTTCCATATACATATGTATGTATAAAATACATCGTTTGTTACTTCAAATGGATTACTTAGGCTGTGTATATGGACTAAAATCCTTCTGCCCCAATATACGCTGGTTAATAGGGTAAAGTCGTTGTACCAGGGTGTAAATGTGCCCAGGTCTCTAAACATTGAGATAAATTTAACACGTTTTCGTTAAAAATCACGTTTTCGCTGTTCCGTCATTAATTTTCAAGGTATAAAGACGTGTAAATGCCCTAATATAGACGAATTTAAATACCCTGGACATTCATAATTCAACATATAACATTTTTTTATTTATTTTTGAAGAAAATCGGTGGTTGCAGCCACCGTGCGTAGTCCGATAGATAAACAACTGTTAGAAAATCCTGTCCAAAGCACGTCGGACGCACGCAAGTGTGAATTATAACGAAAATCCAAGCAGATGCCTAGCGGATTCCTTGCACGTCTAGCGAGAAATGAAAATCAGGCTACGACGTGGGGCCTCGCTGTGGGCTTCCGCTTAGCTTCATCGGTTTGGTCTAGTCGGTCTGCGGGCTCCTAGGACGAGACGCCCGGCCGGCGGTAACTTGATTCTCCGGAGTGTACCGCCGTCGTCGGAGGCAAAGGAGGCTGGCAGGCAGGCAGCGGAGCAGCGCGGTGGAATGCAGCAGCGCCGGACCGCATTCCCGCGCGGCCGCCACGTCAGAGAGCGCGCCGCAGGCCTACACCCGGCACGTCCGAGTCGCGAGTCGTGCCGGCACCAGCGGCGCGCCACAGGGACGGGCCGCGGGAGCCGCGGCGGCCTTCCCCACTCCTCGCCGAGTGAAAGCCGCGGAGAAAATAAAATCAACGAAATACATTATAGGGTCGGGATAGTTGGTGAACAAAATTTTAAACCACTATATGTTATTATTGACTAGAAATATAGATCTATATGAAATATTCTATTGCTACTAAAATAAGATCGATTTAAAAAAAAATAATTTATATATTTTTTCCTGAATCTCAAAAAAAACCCTAAAGATTTATTTTCCAAACTCACCAACTCTCCCATAGGTATGTTGAACAAAAAGATAAAACAACGTAGGTTGAAAGATGAAACAACGTTCATTTCTTTCTGACTATCTTACCACACAAATCACACATGTTTAAATATTGAACATTCATCTTGCAGCCAATGGTGACACAATAGGCACTGAAACAATTCTACAGTTTGGTAGTAGAGTAATATTCTTCACCGCATCCTACACAGGTTGTATCATCTTCTTCGGACTTCCTTACACTTATTGTTAGTTCAGGATTCCGGGTTAAAAACAATGTCAATCAATCTTTACTGGCAAGTTCATTCGTCGTATTAAAATTGTATTTCACCTTTTCAGCCAACTTAAAAGCCATGGAACGAACTTCCCTCCTTGTTGGTGTAAAACCATATCTTTGTAATTTCTGTATATGTAACACAATTTTGTTTTCATTGTCTTTCCCCAAAATAGACGATGTAAAAAGCGAAATTTTTTATAGCTTTTGTTTACTATTCTTCGCTTTAAAGTTGACCATAGAACACTGTGTACTATTGTTGCTTCATTTATGCTTAAACCATTTATTTGTATATCTTTTATAGCATTTTTTAATTACTCTTTGGTCAATTGCCCTCTTTCAGAACCTCTATTCCATTTATAAAACTGGTAAAATTTATAAAAAATAATGATCTGTAATAAAAGTAATATTTTCATAATATCACCATCTATCCCTTTATTTTATTCACCAGCTGGCCCAATGACGGGGGCGAGATGGCGAACCCAATAACAAACGACCACTTGCTTTTGAAATCAATTAAATGAGGTTAGAAATATAGTTAAGAATCTACGCTACTAGCCAACATAAAAACATTAATAAAATATCGAATTTAGGTAACACTACGTCCACTGTAAGTTACGGGATAATATTTTTTTCAAGGCGTGTTAAAAAATATTTATTAATTACTTACCTACTTTGTTTTATAACAATACAACGCATGAAAGCATATTATGACACATATACGCCAGGCAGCTCGTTTCTTATACTAGAGGTGCCATAATATATTGCAAAATCATTTAAATTCATCATCTATCCCGGCTTTACCCTAAATACGAGTCGAGAAATCGCGGGTCTTAACAGAACCTTTTAACGGCGGGAGTAGTCGATATATGGACCAACCAGAGAACACAAAATAGTTTATGTCTTTTCAGGGAAAATTTGATGTGTTGAATATGGGTAAGATAGTTTAAAAATTCCTGGAAGCATCCTTAACCTTAAAAGTCGGTATTTGAAGGTACATTTTTTTTGCTGTTTCAGCCTGAAAGTTGGCATACCTGCGTTTTTTGATGCGCTGAATACAAAAAAAATAGTACCACGTATCGCGAAACTAATATGATCTTCAAGGTGAATTCAAGGTTAAAAATGAAATTGTCGTTAGCCAGCCGCCAGCGGTTAGCAAATGGTTAGCACTCGGCTCTTTCTTTCTTGTAGAAGACTAAAATTGTTTACTCATTTGCTTGTATAAGTTAAATGTGCTGCAGATTGCTAATTTTTATTTATCTGATTAGAACTCTTGTAGTATTTATTTGTTACTAATAGTCTTTTTTTTTGCCCAAATGGCCTTCGGTCCACCAGTGCCACTTTTTCCTAAGGATGGGCTTGAAAAAGTCATTATTTAAGAAATAGACGAGTAAAAGTGAGTAAAGGGGGGAGCTGGAAAAAGATGTACAATTCAGTAGTCTCCTAGTGACGCACTTTAAGCAGTAAATAAAAAATATGTTTACTATTGTTCTATAATCTCTTGAAATATTGATCTCCTTGAAATATTCTTGAGGGTGACATTTGTGACACATATAACCATTTTTTTCGTACTTAGTGCTTTAAAAAACGTAGGTATTCCAACTTTGAGGCCAAAATAGCAAAAAAAGGACCTTGAAATGGCTATTTTCAAGGTCAAGTATGCCTTGAAGATTTTTTCACTATTGTTTCCGTATTCAGTGCATCAAACTACGTAGGAAAGCACTCTCAAATCTTCGCGCCAAATTTTTTACATTGGACTTATTTGACTACTTTGCCAGCGGGGCTGGTCGATATATCGACCAATAGTCAGGTTGGGGACTCCACATAAGGAATTTATTGAATTTATCTATAAATTTCGCGTCTAATAAGAGGCCAGTTTTCTATTTATGCAGGTTTAATAATGACATCGTAAAATATGGCGTGGATCTCATATTTCCCTACGAAAATGCGAGAACTTCCTATTCCACCAGGCGTCGCTGTTACCTACTTTCCTGTAATACGGTTATGTATGGGTCTGTTATTTCTCGACTATAAATATAAATCGTTTTTTGTTGAAAGGGTTCATGGAACGCTTTCTTGGTTTTGACTTATTTATACAGTCATTTTTCCTTGATCGGTTAAGGAAATTTTTTATTTTGCTGTCTGTTTTTGCTTAAAAAATAAGTCCAAATGATACGTACGTAGTATTCACGTTATTCTTTTTACGTTAATTTTCACCTGTTTTATTTTAGCTGGCAAATTCACATTTTACTCAAAAAATGATAAAATATGGTACTATTTTTTTAAAATTTTGAGAAGTGTCAACGGAAAGTCATTTTTTTTATTTTCTACTCACGTACGAATTTTCAAGTGTCTAGTACAAATTTCATTGTGAATATTTTGTACTAGTCATTTCTGGGTTTTTCAAATTTTACTTGATCAGTACAAAATTATTCCCTTATACCAAACTTATCTTTTTAATGTATTTTTATCACCAATTGTTGTTCTAAATACGTTTTTTTTTTTTTAGAAAAATAAAGAACATAGTAAAAACAAGGCCTTGTTGCAAAGTTGACATAATTTATACAAACGAAGTGAACGTTGTACATAATGTGGTGAAATTGTAAAAAAATAATGTTGTTTTATTTGTCTCTTTAGAAATAGTACTTTTTTAAACAGGTATGGAACACGTTGGTCTTGAGATATGTATTAACAGCTGAAATATTTCCTGTGAAAGGGAATAGGCCACGCCTTGCGCCTCCTGTGATGGGTACAGTTAATATTGCACAGTTCGAACTGACAAAAAATACAACACGGACAGTTCAATAAAATCATTTAGGGGAAGAGCGTATGTGCAGAAACGCTTTGTCATTTAAAAATGTAGAAATTCCAACTTTGTATATTGGTGGCGTAGAAACCAGTTTTTAAAACATACATATAAATCACTATTTTTTTTTCTCTCGATTCACTCACACAGACAACCAACAAAACATAAATTGTTGAAACGGAGCAAGCGACGTCGCATACACCCTTTCAGCAATAAATGCGCTCATGCCCATGGCTTCGATACTTGCATCCCATCGATATTTGCATCCCTTCAATACAAAATTCTCCGGGAACTTGAGTATTGACGGTTTTTTGTAATAACTCAAAACAGTATAAAATATTGTTTGAACACTTTCATTAATAAACGATTCAAACAGAGGAACATGATGCAGGGTGTCAAAAATAAGATAATTCCTTTTGGAGTTCTCTGAAGGTGACGCAAGAATAAATTGTTTTTCAAAATTTCTCTAAATCCTATAAAAATAACTTTAAAATAATAATTTTTAAAATACTGTTCAGGGGCGTCCCAAAATAGGGAGCGTCTGGGTATATTTTGTTATAGCTTCTTGAATCGACATTTTTTCTGCATTTGAATAAAATAATTAAAAATAGATACAAAGAAATAACGTAGAA